>JAHBCN010011590.1:0-28664 GCA_019359885.1 Listronotus oregonensis
GAGGAGAGATGGCGCACCTCAAAAACTAAACACGTTTTGAAATATACGCAATTTTGAGGTTATATAACAAAACTTAAATTTTTTACCCCTGCCCGATATTGTGAATAAAATTATTGTTAAATTTAAACTCACTAGCACAAAAAGGAATTCGGAAAAATTTTTACCATACGGATCAGTATAAATTGATATTTAAGTAGATATTTAGCCGATGAACACAAACGGTGCGGTGGCTTCCTGATATGAACTAAGTACATCAGAGCACAGCCCCCCCCTTTACCGTTAGCGGGGCGCTTAAACCATTGCGCCATCTCCCTTCTATTATCCTCGAATTACCCTATAAAAAAAAAAAAAAAAAATGTTAAGAATAAGAACCTTTGCATCACTAGTTGGAAATTGGTGTCTATTTCACCAGCCATAAATTATGGGGTTTTTCACAAAAACCCTTTGAAATTGTTAAAAAAAAAAATTTACAAAATAATAATATGAACTACAAAAAAAAAAATGATTATTCCACGGAATTAAAACAAAATTTGATTGGTGGTTAATAAATGTCACTAGGGCGGGAAAAAAGTATTTTACCAAGGCAATTTTGTTTAGAAATATTTTCAGACGCATCCATGACGGTTTGGGGGGTGCCCAATGGAAAAGCAAAAGGGTTTTAAAAAGATGCCCGTAAGAGTCACATAAACTACTTAGAATTAAAAGCCGCATTAAGGAAAAAACATTTCTAAAACTACCAGTAATTGTAATTTTTATAAGAATGGATAATGAACAGCAATTGCAACAATTAATAGAATGGGTAGTATTAAATTTAAAACAATAATATTGCTAAAATTTTATGGCTATTGTGAGATTAATAATATTTTTATTTATGCGTCATATATAAATACAAGGAGAACATAGAGGCGGACTTTTTCAAAATTAAACCCAAGAGCCAAAGAATAAATCAAGAGGTATTTATCAAAAAACCATAAATTTTTATACCAAAATCGACTTTTTTATAAATTTTAAAAAAATGTAATAAAAAATTTCCGGGGGGCCAGCCCCTGACTCTTTATTAGTTGACGCATTTACAACTAACGGGAAACCCCCCCAAAATTTTCGCGTTTCCACCTTTCCCCCTAATCCAAAGTTCTTAAAAAAATTCGAACGGATAAACCCAGGTATTTTGATTGTTCCAAATTGGCCTTGCAGTCAGGGTTTTCCATTTTTCTGTGATTTATTAATAGGAAAACCCAAATTTTTTTTTTCCGCATGATTATTTAATTTCTTCTCCTTCCAGGGAAAAACATCCACTACACAAGACATTTTCCCCTGGTGGCGGAAAATTATCTGGGATTCGTTCCACAAACGAGGCATAACCGAGTCTGTTATTCCTATAATGATAAGTTCTATCGGGGCAAAAACAATAAAACAATATTCAGTTTGTTATAGAAAGTGGTTGGATTACTGTTTAAAACAAAAAATTAGCCCTCTTACGAAATAAATTTAATTTTAAAAATTTCTATTAAGTTGCTTTAATGAAGGACTCTCTTATTCCTCCATTAATACATATCGATCATCCCTAATGTTAATATTAGACTTTAGTCTACACGATGGAAATACCATAAAACGGTTTTAAAAGGAATTTTATAAAAAAAAGGCCCCGCTTTTCCAAAATACTCAACAACTTGGGATCCTAACCCGGTATTAATCTATTTAGCAAAGATCTATCCTTTTACATGTTTTTACCATAAAAGATGTAACCTTAAAACTTTTTTACCTTATTAGCTTTAACGTCCGCTAGCGGGGTTTAAAAAATTTTCAAAAATATCTCTAGAAAATATAATCTATAAGGAGGACAAAATCGAAATTAAAATTTCAGAGCAAATTAAAACATCGGGCCCGAATAAATCCCAACCCTTTCTGGTATTTCCATATTTTTGACAAACCTAAATTTGGGGGCCAAGACTCTAAAATATTATCTATCTATTACAAAATCTTTTCGGAAAATGATAAGGGTTACCTAATTTTGACGCACAAAAACCCTATCATACCGCTTCTACCCCAAAATATAAGTAGATGGATAAAGGTGTTGGATAATATTGTTGATAATTTTGTAAGTTCATAAATCAATCAAAATGTTTATATACGTATATTAGTCGGCACAGATACAGTTTAGCTTATTTCAATTCCAGGTAACCTATAATGGCAAAACATACGAAGTCGATATATTTAGTAAGCTTTAAAAATAGAAATGCTGAATAAGGTTTTAGGAACTGTGTGTTTTCTAATAGTTAGTTATTGATATACCTTCCAAGTGCAGGCAACTATCGTAATAAAGTTTTTCTTAAAGTTAAATCTAATTCGGGTGTTTTTATTTATCACTCTATAACCCTACAGGTTATGGGCCCAGGTATCGCCATAATTTATTACGATATTGTAATTCGCGGAAATGGTAGACAGTGACGATTTTTGTGTAAAATTAGTGTTGAGACATAAATTAGAATACAATGGAATGTACAGGTACAAAAAGAAACATTACGCCATTCGCGGGTGAAAAATACAGTGTGTGGAAATTTCGAATAAGAGCTGTTTTTTTGAACTTAACGTAATTAAAGTGATTGACAATGAAGTGCCTGTTCCTTTAACTGACGATTGGGAAAAAGGGGTGAGCGCATTGCCAAAAGTGTCATAGTGGATTACCCAGCTGACTCATTCCTTGGTTTTGCTAAAACAGAAAGTAGTGCAAAGAAATTTTGGAAAGTTTGGATGCCTATTTATGAACGAAAAAATGTAGCTTCTCAGTTGGCATTAAGAAAGAAATTGTTAACTTAAAACTACATGGAGATACCCCGCTTATCAAACATTTTACTTTATTTGAGGAACTGATAGGAGAGCTATTAGCAGCAGGAGCCAAACTTGAGGAGACCGATAAAGTATCACATTTGTTACTTACCCTTTCCCAAATTCTTAGGGTGGGGTGATTACAGAAAATTGAAACATTTTTGAGGAAAATTTTAAATTTAAAACTTGTAAAGGGCGAGACTTTGATCAAGAAGTTAAACTTATAAATGAAAGAAAGGGATACCAGTAAAAAGGTACTTTTAAAGTTTAAGAGAATTCAGTTACCAGCAGAAAACAGCAGTGGTGAAATGTCTAACTTTCAAAACGAACCGCTTTACAAAGTTCAATAAAAACAGATTTAAAGTACAGAAAAAGGCTAATGGCGTAAAATATCATTATTGTGGGAAAAAAGGACATTTTAAAAGAGATTGTTTTCATTTCAAGAAATCACTAGATAATAAAATGCAACAAAGGAAGAGAAACTATTCAGACTGTTCACCCACCCAACGAATTTTTTTGATACCAATGGAAATCCAAGTTTTGCATTTATGCTAGGTACTCACCAGTACAACCAACAATCTAAGGAAAAGATCACGTTCATTTTAAATTCCGGTGCCTCAGATCACATTATAAACAGAGGTGATCTTATTAATAGTTTTCAAAATCTAACAACACCGACAAAACTCTGTGGCAAAAAAATGGACAGTTTATTTACGCAACAAAACGCTGATGTTTAAATGTCTGCAGCAATCTGGGTTTCCCAAGGAACTTTGAAAGATGTGCTTTATTGCCCTGATGTCCCCTACAATCTTCTTTCAATAACGAAAATGCAAGCTGCAGGTATGACTGTCATCTTTAACGAAAAAGGCGTTGAAATAAGCAAATCTGGTAAGGTGGTAATGCAAGGTAAGCCATCAAATAATTTATTTTCAATTGATTTTGCGCTTAATTTGAAAACAATAAACCATGGTGCATACACATATAAATATACAATAAAAATAAACTATAATTATGGCAAAAAAATTAGGGCATCTTGGTAAAAATAAGTTTATGGATTTAAAATAAAAACAAATGATTCAAGATGTAGGTCTTCTGGATCATATTACACCTTCTGAAAGTTTATGTGAAGCTTGTATAAGTGGTAAACAAACAGGGTTTTGCCCTTTAATAAACAGAAAGACAAAAATTATGTTAACAGGCCATTGTTTATTGTAAAATTCTGATGTGTGTGGACCATTAATCTGTCAACAGTTAATAATAAAAATTACTATGTTTTATTTGTTGACCAGTTTACTCACTATTGCGTAACTTATTTAATTAGAAATAAATCAGATGTATTCGCAATATTTAAAGATTATGTAGCAAAAAGTTTAATGTTAAAATCGTTAATATTTATTGTGATAACGGGAAAGTACTTGTCTGCTGAGATGAAGGTTTATTGTATGGAGAAGGGCATAAGTTATCATCTGACTTTTTGAACCCCACAGTTAAATGGTGTATCGGAGCGTATGGTTAGAACAATAACTGAAAAGGCCCGTACGTTAATCAAAGGTGCTAACCTTGATAAAGTGTTTTGGGGTGAAGCAGTTTTAACTGCAATCTATTTAATCAATATAACACCAACAAGGGCTCTTAAGAAAAAAGTAAAACACCACTCGAAATGTGGCATAATAAAAAGCCACAAATTAAATATTTTAAAAATTTTTTCGGTTCAACAGTCTACGTTCATAATAAAACAAAAGTAAAACCAAATTTGATAAAAAAAACCTGGAAAGGTATATTGGTAGGTTATGAACCAAATGAAAGGTTTGGGATGTGGAAACTAAAAGGTTTGTCGTAGTCAGAGATGTTATCGTAGATGAGACTGAATTTTTAAAATCTAGACCGGTAGCAACTGAGGAAAAAGGGAGTGGTTATCCAAGACCCTTATACAAAACTGATCTTTATGACTTGTCAAAATCAGTAGTACAGTTTCATAGCTCTGGAAATTTAAAACAGATATAGGTAAATCTGATAGTGCCCAAACTGATGTTTCTGACGTAACGTCAAAATCAGTAGCATATGAAAAAGAGTCTCCTACAAGTGGATATTCATCTCAAGATAGACAAGGTATTAAACGTCCATCATCCGATTTACGAAAAAAAAGTGAGCGAATTAAAAATTTACCTCGTGTTTCTTATAACGAGGATTTTTATACCCAGACTATATTTTGTGTGCTCAGTCATTAATATGCAGTATCCCCACTTCGTTTAACGGAAAATTTAAAATAGGGATGATAGATTAGAGTGGGAGCGTGCTATTAATGACGAAATTAATTCTCTTTTAATAAATAATACTTGGAGCTTAGTAAAAAACAAATAATAAAAATATAGTTGATTGTCGTTGGGTATTTTCTCTTAAAAATGACGAGTTTGGCAACCCAATTAAATATAAAGCTCGTCTGGTTTTGCAAGGGTTTTAGTCAAAAATATCTTATTGACTTAAAGAAAAAATTTGCCCCCGGGAGCTCGAATTTCCAGTTTTAGGTTTATTTTAGCTTTTGCAAACCAATATAATCTATTAATTCATCACATAGAAAGGAAAAACTGCGTTTCTAAATGGAAAATTAAAAGAAGAGATATACATGAAAGTTCCCGAAGGGGGTTTAAAAACGAGGGGAAAAAAAGGGGTGTAAGTTAAATAAGGCCCCATATGGTTTAAAACAGGCTGCTAGGTGTTGGTTTGAAGAATTCGAAAAAACTCTTATAGGAAAAGGGTTTAAGAATTCTCCTCTAATCGATGTCTTTATATTTTAGACAGGGGGATATATTCAAGAATATTTACATAATTCTTTATGTTGATGATCTTGTAATTGCCCCAACAAATATTGAAATAATGAATAGTTTTAAACACTATCTTATGAACAAATTTTCAATGGTAGATTTAAACGAAATTAGATTATTTCTGGGGATTAAAATAACAAGAGATCATGACAAAATTTATCTAGACCAAAGCTCATATGTAAAAAATCTTTAAATAAATTTAATATGAGCGACTGTAAACCAGTTAACAGCCCTTTAGAAAGTAAATTAGATCCCCGTAGCGTTAAATTCTGATGAAGCATGTGAATCACCATGTAGAAATGCTATCGGATGTTTAATGTATTTAATGATATGTACAAGACCTGACTTAAGTGTAGCAGCCAACTTTTTAGTAGGTATATGAATAAAAATAATAAAGAGCTTTTGAAATGCATTAAAAGGTATTTAGGTACTTGAAAGGCCCCCAACAGAAAAATTGGGTTAAAATAAAAAAAGGCAGGATTTTAAACAATTTATAACAGGATTTGTTGACGCTGACTGGGGTGGTTTAAATGGTAGCGATCGAAAAAGTACAACGGGTTATTTATTTCAATTATTTGAAAATTGTACTATTTGTTGGAGTACAAAAGGAAAAACTTCAGTAGCAGTTTCATCTACAGAAGCCGAGTATATGGCGTTATTTGAAGCTGTTAAAGGGGCCCCCTTTGGTTGAAATCATTGGCTCCCAGTATAAATATAGCTATTTTAAATCCTATCATTATTTACGAAGATAATAATGGTTGTATAAGTATTGCAAATAACCCAACAAGTCATAAAAGGTCTAAACATATAGATATTAAATATCATTTTAGTAGAGAACAAGTTGAGAAAAATGAAATTTAAAAATAACTTATTTTCCCACAGGTAGTCAACTAGCCGACATGCTTACAGGAAACCACTACCAGCACCAAAGTTTTTGGAATTTAGAGTTAACATAGGTTTAGAGTTACGTTAATGGTCTGATTGGGGTTTTCCCTGGGTTTTCCCTAATCCTGGCAACGAATGTTGGACCACATTGTTTTTTTTCTCTCCCAGGGGGCATAAGGAAGGTATATTAGATAGGAACTTAAAGTAGATGAATAATTATGTTATATAGATATAATGTAATAGTACTAGTAATATAGGAGCCGACACAGAATTTTTCCCTAATTTTTTTTTTAATTTTCTAAATTTTGATTAATTTTGAGAGGGCGTGTTGGATAATATTGTTGATATTATGTAAGTTCATAAATCAATCAAAATGTTTATATACAAGTATATTAGTCGGCACAGATACAGTTTAGCTTATTTCAATTCCAGGTAACCTATAAATGGCAAAACATACGAAGTCGATATATTTAGTAAGCTTTAAAAATAGAAATGCTGGAAAAGGTTTCAGGAACTGGGGTGTTTTCTAATAGTTAGTTATTGATATACCTTCCAAGTGCAGGCAACTATCGTAATAAAGTTTTTCTTAAAGTTAAATCTAATTCGGATGTTTTTATTTATCACTCTATAACCCTACAAAAGGAAGTCCTTCAGAAAAGTGGAATAGACACAAGTATTTTTACCGGTCACAGCGTTAGACATGCTAGTACTTCTGCTGCCTATAGATCAGGATTAAACATAGATTTAATTAAAAATACTGCTAGATGGACGAAAAATTCATCAGTATTTGCAAATTTTTATAATCGGCCTTTAATAACCAGTACAAATGAATTTGCTAATTCTGTCATTAGAGGAGTCTCAAAAAATAATGCTAGCTAGTTAATTAGGCCTTTACACTATTAATATTTCTTTAACTGTTAGTTATATTAAATATTTTTTTTAAAGTTTAGTTTTCTTTTTTGTTTCTGTGTTAAATTTGTGCTCATTGTTATATATTGTAGTACATAAATAGTTTAATTATTCGTTTATTATACACTGCATTTAATCGCCCTAATTGTTTCTTTAAACATCTACCATATCTATCATAGAAGAACGGAGATGCGAAGAATAATTAAAAGATTGTTCGACTTACCTGTAAGGAAGATCAATCTTAATTATTCGAGCATCGAAAAACTTCTTGATAACCTCCCTCTACACCCATCAGTAGGGCGATTAGTTCAGTCACAAATGAACTGTTTAATAAATAGATCCCTGGGTCAGATGATTAACCGATACGACAAAAAACTGTTTACTCTTCACACAGTGCGTGATTCACTTGGAAATATGAAACCTACCATATCTATCATGAAGAACTCCGATGCTCGAATAATTAAGATTGATCTTCCTTACAGGTAAGTCGAACAATCTTTTAAATAGATACCAAAGTTGTTGTGACGTCATCGTTTTTGTCCCGAAATCGGTTGGTACATTTTTGACCAACCAAAAAACAAAAATCGTCTTTTTTATAAATATTATAGCTTTGTTTGTGCAGCGTTGCCTGGCCATGGCACTCGTTTTGATTGTACTACATTGTTTTAAACAATGTACCAAATGTCAACATTTGTACCACATTTTACTGTAGCTGATGTACATTGCTAAAATAGTGTTTTTAATTTTTTTCTCGGGTCCACCTCCATTATATTTTTGGTCATGTTACTGATTACATTAAATTTGCTTTAGGACACACTTCATGTCATAAATAAAGATTATTACATCTTAGAATAATTTTCTTTTTTTAGTATGTTTATGTTATAAATATTTTCAACCAAAACTTTAGTATTATAAGCAAAGACCCATGTTTTTAATATTGGAGTTTTAATTCTTGTCGAGTTCTCTTTAAAGGTGATTTTTTTAAAATGTTCAATTATTAATTTTCAATAATTAAAAAAAAACGCAACATACAACATTTACTTATATTTATAAAAGATTCATTAAAAATCTATGTGGTGCATTAATAAAAATGTGTTCTTCCAAACCAAAAGAGGAACCAGAAACAGCTATTGAGAGAGTTTGCCAGTGGAAAATAAACGGATTTTTTATACCTTTTCCTTTCCCTTGATGTAAAAAATAGCCCAAAACACGATGTGCATAATTAAATCCACAAGAGAGATTGCTGTTCCTTCCAAGGAAGTTTAAAGGTGTATGGAAGGCTAATGCTATATTACAAAATTGTCCAGGCGTGCAGGGCAGCGGGAATAGGGGAATCGGCCACGCGGATTTTGCGCAATGAATCGGAGGACAGGTTTAGACTTCCATAATTCTTTGTTACCATATCTAAAGTTGACATCATCAATGTCAAATTTAGACTAACTATACGTTAACTGTTTTTTTTTTCAATTTTTTGCACAACATTGTTGGTTTATAAACGAAACTATTATAGAATATTTAAAATTATTGTGTAATATTAGATTTTATATTATCTGATTTAACATGGAAAGAACTGAGGGCGTCACGTCACAGCCCTTCTATTTAAATGGTTGATATTTTTTGGGAGTTTTTTTTTTTTACCAAAAATCACTTACTTTAGATTTGTAATCAGCGCCTCTGTATGCAAAAAGTCATCAAAATCGGTAAGGGTCAAGAAAAGTAAAAACTTTCCATATTTTAAACTGGTTGTTTATGTAATGTATTTTATAAATGTATAATTTGTATAAAAGTACATACAATAAAATAGTGTTACCTTATGCAGATAACATTAACATATTTAAAAAGAAGTATAGAATTTTTTACATAAGGTTTTTTTTTATATCGTCAGACATTCCACTAAAGGCTAAAGCTTCAATACTAATGTACCGTTAAGTGTAGTAAAGGAGCATTATCTACACCAGACATAAATATTTGGAGAAGGGAAAACTTCTGCGGCTAGCAGATTAAAGTCTAGATACTCTGGGGATGATGGAACAAAGAAAGTGGGAAGGTCGGGGCCTTTTAAGTTGGACTGTAAAAGGATGCATAAAAGTAACACTACGTGTTGCTCTGTTGGAAGCTGTCAGAGGAATTATACTTGTCAACCCCCTTGGGCAGAAGCCGTGAAAATTCATACATAAATGCAATACATCCCTCCCATGTCGGTGGGAAAGAAAAGAAGCTTTTCTGTAAGCGTGAGATCATTAATAAGACAAAGATCTTTTTAAAAAAAAAACCAAGAATGATAAGAGTTGTAGGAAATAGCATTCTAGAAGTATACAGATTAGACGGGTAGAAGTACTTACTGGCTTGAAAGAGGAATCCAAGCTTTTTTAAAGTAGCTGAGGCTATGGATGTAATGTGTTTGTGTCAGATAAGGTTGTTCTCAAAAGTAACGCCGAAATGATTAAATAATTTCTTTTCGCGACACCGAACATGACTGTGTCTTGGAGCATTAAACTGGACAAGATTTTTGAAGTTCCAATTCAAGATTAGTTTATGGTTTTGTGGAAGTGATTTTGAATTGATTTCCTAATTAAGGGTATGTCGGGGGTATGTTACCCTTGGATTTGCAAGACAAAACATACAACTTTCAGGCATTTTGTTATAATATTTTAAGTAACAAAAATAAACCCAAAATTTTTAGTTACAATTAAATAAACCAATAATTACTAAAAAAATAAGGTTTTTATCAATCCAAAAACTCTGCAACAAAAAAATAGAATCACACAAAAGGGAAAACAATCAAATTAATAAGGCGCAAACGACAACAAAACATTTAATTCACAACGGCTCTGTCAAAAGGTAATGTGTTGCCTCCTACAAACTGTGTGTCGGTAGGATCCATTACAATATTTTGGGGAATTTTGTTACTGCGAGAATCGTCGTGGCCGCTCATGACAGTTATTTTCATAGTGGGCTGGACATTTTTTGATCGAATGGGACATAGTATTGG
Source organism: Listronotus oregonensis (assembly GCA_019359885.1). Taxonomy (NCBI): domain Eukaryota; kingdom Metazoa; phylum Arthropoda; class Insecta; order Coleoptera; family Curculionidae; genus Listronotus; species Listronotus oregonensis. Next base: position 10,435 of record JAHBCN010011590.1, read on the forward strand.
GCTTCCATAAACCTTCAAACTTCCTTGGTTCCTTCACGACCGATATAACAGTGGTGTCACAATGTCATACTTATATTGGTTGGTATAGGTGATATCTAGTTCCAAACCAAGAATAGTAAAAATTGATGGTAAGCTTATCTGTTGGTCGATTACTTCTAAGGTATAAAATGTACCACATGTGGTACAATTGTGCCACCCTGGCAACATTTATTTACGGCGGTTTGCACCACTAACCCTTAAAAGTTCACAATAACTAAGTAGCACTTAGTCATAGAAAAATGAAACAAAAGTTTATTTCATTTTTCTATGCACTTAGTATTAAGGTTGACCTTAACAATTGCACCAGTTACACTTATTATTTTTTTAGTTCAGTATTAAAAATGCTTGGCAACATTGTAAAAATTGTCCAGTTTTGATTATTGGTAACTAAAGCCGCATTATTAGTAAAGAAAAGAAGACAATTTGACAGAAAATTAAATTTTTGTTTCCTAAAGAGTTTAAATCATTCAAACATTAACACAGCTATAGGTACGTGTCGGACGTGTTTATTATCGCTCCTAAAAAACGGCGTTTATTTCGGGGTATGTCCCTTCGAATTAGGCTCCAAAGTTGATATAAACAAACAGTATAAGTAGTGTAATCACAGTGTATAATTACAACACTGGTTCGCCATAAAATAAAGTGTAAATTAAATAAAAACATAATTAAAGTACAATTGTAAATGCTTGTAGGAATAAATTTCTCGGATATCTTGATATAAAAAAGTGCAATACAATAAAATTGGACAAAAAAAATAAATAAATTGTTGGTTCTCGGACGTATCACTATAAAAACCTTATCTCTGAATCATGGGAGATCAGAGTGATGGCAAAGAAGCTAATATCTTGAATATAGATAAAGATGTGCTAAAAAATGATATCTCAAATAAAACTGATAAACATAGATCCCGGGCAACAAGTGATTTAGATAAAATAAAAAAATGTAGCTGTTTTAAAACACGGCGATAAACCTAAGGCAAAAAAAATAAAGGCAATAATATACAGAGTTCAACAAAAGTTCGGCAGTCAATACAGGGGTCTGGTAACAGTAGTGGTAATGATCTAACACATGAAAATGATTTGGATAATGTCTTTAAACCTAAGAGAACTGTTAATCGAACGCCCCCGCCCAGTGGCTCTAATATTGTATAATAATTTACTCCACTAAATCATTTTACACCAGATTCATCTAAAATTTAAAAACTAAATGTATTCGAAAAAGGGTGATGTATCCAAAGAGGCCACGATCGGGATCAAGCCCAAGTTCCTTAGCACGTCATAAGATAAGAAAACAGTCTGATATTGGGCAAACGGGAATAAACAAAGTACATTGGCAGATAAAGGAAATTGCGCAAGCAACATCGGCTCTAAAGATATTGTCGATAATGAGAACATCCTTAATAACATTTTGGGTGCCCTTGACACAGTTTATGCTGTTACAAAGAATCGGGCAGCAATAGAGAACAAAATAGATATTCTTTATAAAGATCAAATAAATTCGGCGTTATTTTTGGCACAGAAAATCTCCTTAAGCCTATAAAAAAAGGCCAACTGGAGAAAAAAGAAAACCTGGAACTTAAACACACCTATAAAGACATCCCCGAATAAAAAAACCATGGAATCTCAAACAATAAAAACACCAAATGCGTTAACGGAAGCACCTAAGATAACTTGCACCAAATACGGACATACAGTGACGCAACAAAACTTGAAAGGAAACTGATAATCAAAAGGCGGGAAAACCCTGGGTCCGCCCCCACAAAAACATAAGTTTGAAACAATTGTAAGAAGAAAAGGGACTATCAAGACTCAAGAAAAGTAATGGACGAAATAAAACAATCTATTAGTAAGAACAGATTCAAGGTTGGATTTAAAAGGGGTGACACATTTGCATAGTGGAGGAATTACTAGTGGAGTGCCAAACGGAACCCAAAAAAAAGCTTCAAAAATTTTTGTTAAACAAAAATATATTTTACATTAAAGACCTGGAAAATACGGGCCCTATGATAATGATTACGGGGAATAATAAAAGGCTTCTCAACAGAAGATTTTATTAATGAGTTGTTGGTGGAAAATCCTAAATGGTTGAAATTTTTTTGGAGAATAAAATAAAAAGTTTAAATTTTTCCAAAAAGAATTAGAAAAAGGGTCGAAAACGAATTTTTCAGAAAAAAGCCCGAAGTTTTCCGTGGTTCTGAAACAAAAAAAAGGTTTGTTTTGATCTAAGAGGGTGAAATGTTCAGGAGTACCCAAATGTTCAATGTGTTTTAGATGTTGTAGATTTGGGCACGTCGCTAAATACTGCAGAGAAAAAGTGTGCTGTCACAAATGTGGACAAGAACATGATGGTAGGAATGTCCAGAAAGTGGGGAATTAGACCGTCCCAATTGCCAAAAAAAATTTGGGTTTTTCAGAAAGAAAACATAAAGCCAGAGACCCCAAATGCCCAGTATTTATAAATAGAGTAAATCGTCTTAGGCAACAAACAAACTAGCGACAGAAAAAAGAAAACACTTTTTTAGAATAAATGCAGCAAAATTCAATGCCAATCCCGATTAGCCAGTTGCCAAATCAGACCAAGTAGCCACGAAATTAAGTTTTTACACAAACATGGGTTCTTTTTAGCCAAGTTCAATGGTTTGTGTTGGTTATTCAAAACATAAATCCAGTAGTAATATTTATAACCGAGACATGGCTAACCTCAAGAATACCTGACAGTCTAGTAAACATACCAAATTTTACTATATCAGAAACGATCCAAAAAATGGGAAAGGTGGTGGCACATGCATATATGTTGGGGATGAGTTTATGGGCCAAAGATACACGTAATAATAAACAAAGATTACACCATGGATCCTATCGAATCAATATGGCTACAACCGACAACAACACGGGTCCATGTGGCTCCAATGGCTGCAGGAAGTAAACAACTGTACAAAAAAGATTTGTTCCTGAATATCAAGTAAAAACCTCCAAAAAAGAAACCCTGGATGAATCAAGAATTAAGGAAGGAAATAAATCGAAAGAGAAAATACTGGCACTCTTACAGAAGATCTAATGATGAAGGTGACTACCAAGCATATAGACAGTTAAGCAATGAACTAACCAATCGTATAAAGTGCAAAAAAAAACTACGAGCGTAATCTTTCCAAAAGTAATAAAATTTTACAGATACGTCAAAAAACTCTCTTCAATCCCAAAGTTAGTACACCCATACTTAAAGTCAAAACAAGGACATCATTAGTGACCCAAAAATAATAAAACGTCGTATTTGCAAATAATTCCGGATCTTATAAGGAGGAGCCGCCAATGGATTTGCAAGTTGGTCCCGATACACCAAGAAATGATGTGTCTATAACTAATATTGACATAAGTAAGGAAATAGTGGTGAAGGCAATAAACAATATGAAGACTGACTGTAGTCAGGACCGGATGGTACACACCCTGTTTTCCTCAAGAATAGCCCTTCCATAATTAAGCCACTGACATCTCTACTACAAACTTCCATGAATGGGGAAAAATCCCAAGTGACTAAAAAAAAGTCCATAATAATTCCAATTTACAAAAAGGGAGATAAATTTAATCCCTCAAAATTACCGACAGATTAGCCTAACATGTATTTCGTGTAAAATACTAGAAAAATTAAAAATGGAGGAATTGACGGGTTTTTGTATTGAACATATTATAATTACAGAAAATCATCATGGATTCCTGCCAGGCAGATCAGCTGTGTCAAATCTTCTGGAATGCGTAAACTCGTGGACAAAATCAATGGATAAAGGAAACCAGTTGATATTATATACTTGGACTTTAGTCGGGGCATTTGACCAAGTTTGTCATAAAAAATTATTACAAAAACTGGAATGTTATGGTATACGTGGGAGGTTTGAGTTGGATGGGGTTTTCTTACAAACAAACTTTCTCTGTCAGAATTGAAACGGGATACTCACGGGAATACGGGATGACAAGTGGGTGCCTCAGGGTTCAGTTCTGGGCCCCCTTGTTTAACATATTTATCTCTGACTTGCCGAAGTGTTTAAGTCAACGTCTCTTTGTATGCAGATGACACGAAAATCTATAACAATCCCATAACAAGCATTGACATCCTGGAAAATGACTTGCTTATATAGAATGGTGTGAAACTTGGTTCATAGACTTGAACGAAAATAAATGCTCTGTTCTGCATGTTGGCTTTAGTAACCCCTGCAGTAATTTCTATTTAAAAAATAGTCCTATTAAAACAGTACAGACACAGGAGGACTTAGGGATCTTGATAAGCTCAGACATGAAGTGGGCGTCCCATATTGGAAAAATCGTCAAAAAAGCAACGCTGTGTCTACATGGTGTCTCGTGCATTTAGAAAACATGTCTCCTGAATTTTTGGAAAAAATCTATAAGACCACATTCGTCCCATACTTGGTATGCGGCACCAGTCTGGAATCCATATTTTGTTAAAGACATCCATGCTCTTGAACAAGTTCAAAGAAGGATTACCAAATTATCACCTGCCATACGATATCTGAGCTATGAAGAAAGGTTAAAAATATTAAACTTAACTACCCTTAGAGAACGCAGAACGCGTGGAGATCTAATAGAGACCTATAAAATCCTCAACCGGCATTACTCCGTAAATTTGAGTTTCTTCACACTTAATAACGATAGAAGGCTACGGGGTCATCAGTATAAACTCGTTAGTGAGCGTTTTAGTAAATTATGTCGTCAGCATTTCTTCTCTAATAGAGTAATTCGTAACTGGAATGCTTTGCCAAATGAATGTGTTAGTGTTGAGACAATAAATTCTTTTAAAAATCAGTATGACAGACTCTGTAAATAATAGTGTATAGATACTAGTGTAAAAATAGTGTAATAAAACAAGTTTAAACGGCAACGCCGCCTAACTTAACTCTTAATAATAATAATAATAAATCAAATTGGTTTCTTACAGTTCACTCAGTAGTGTTGGTAGTGTTTGTTTTTTCCTTTCGTATTTTGTGGTGTTTGTTCGGTGGTCCATGCATAATGAGTAGCAGTAACAGAGAAAAAGAAAATAGAAAAAGGGCTCCAAACTTTTCAATTAGGGAAAAAACTCTTACTAAATGTAATCCACGATTATAAGCACATAATAGAAAATAAGAAAACAAATGCCACTACTTGGCGAGAAAAAGATATGGCCTGGACTAAAATAACAAATGCATTTAATTCTCAAAATGAACAGATATACAGAACAAAGGAAAATTTAAAAAAATATTATGAAAATATTAAAAAAACAGTTAGGAAAGAAGTTGCCGTGGATAAAAAAGAATTAAATAAAACTGGTGGTGGCATCTTCATATTAAAAAGCGATCCCATAAAGGATCTAACACTAAATTTAATTAACAAAAAAACGGTGTATGGATTAAATAATCCATTTGATGGCGATAGTCAAGCCTTAAATGAAGGTAATAATCCAGATACATTGAAGTCCGACAGTCATTTAGAAAATGATATGAATAAGGTAGTGGTAGAAATTGAGCCCGATGAATCTGAAAATGAAAACCTTGAGAAAAACATTTTAGACAATCTAAAGGAACACAATTATACAATAAAAAATATTGATGCAAAGGTAGGTTTAACTGTATTTTGAACTGTTTAAAATATATTTTTTCTCTGCTTGACCATGGCCAGAATTATCGGAGTTCACAAGCATAAATTTAGTTTATAAACATAAGGATACTATATTAGATTGGATTTTAATATTATAAGTGGCAAAATATGATGAATAACCAGATTCCTGTGTTTATGCACTAAAGGTTTAGTTATAGCACAGCCCTACTTCACTTAACAAGCCGTGAACAAGGAAATCTGGCAACTATGGGTTCAGATATATCGACACACGTTTGCTGTTGTTTTGTCATATGATTTACGACCTGTTGCTCTGTTGTGTTTTTGTGAATAAATCAACTTTTTTGAAAGAAAATATTGTTAAGATAAAAACTAAACCTGTAAAAGGTCTTACTGTGTGAGATTTGTGAGTGACCGGGACAGTTTTTTTCCGCAGACATTGCGTAAAAACAAAAATATCCGCGGGTGAAAAGTGCCGGTGTTATAAAGTGCTTAAAGTAAATGGCGGCAAATGAACTTGACATTTTGTGGTGGTGCTTTTTAAAAAATAATTAAAGTGAAAGTGTGTTTTAATGATTCGTGTTTGGCTTTAATTTTGTAGGTATTTTTTTAGTTATTTTTTAAAAACAGTAACAAATATTAGCATTGGAAATTTTGTCGTTCGTTTTGGTTTTTGTTATTGCGTTGCATAGGTACCTGGTATTAGATACTATTTAGTTACTGTTATTATTATTATTTTCCTGGTAATCTTCTCGGTATTTTCTCAATTTAATTAATTTACCATGCCAAGTCCTTGTTGTGTGCCTGGGTGCAAATCCCATTATAAAACTTGTCTTGATGCAGGAGAACCAGCGGTATCTGTTTTCACCTTTCCAAAGGACGAAAACCTTAAAGCCCATTGGCTTAGGAATATTCCTAGACAGTCATGGTCACCCTCAAAATATTCTGTGGTTTGCGCTAAGCATTTTGTAGAAAGTGACATTATTAGAGAGGATGATTATCGCTTGCCAGATGGGTCAATGCAAAAGGTACCTACCAAAACTAGACTAAAGTTAAATGCAGTGCCTAGTATTTTTCCAAATTTACCACATTACTTCTCAAAAACAGTCCCTGTTTCCCGAAAAAGTCCTGCTGAAAGAACCAAGATAATGCAGGATCGAAGTGACCAATTAAATAAAGATTTTGAAAATTCCGACCTAATTATAAACGACGATTTGACTTTAAATTTTAAAAATAAGATAACTTTAAATGAACCTTGGAATATTAAAATTGTAAAAGACTCTAAAGTTTTTTTTTATATGCTAGATATTCCTTCAGATTTACAAATGAACCGCGTAAATATTGGGAATCAGATTTTAGTAGGTTCAGATATGCAAATAAGTGTTTTTTTAAATAATAATGAACTCTCTTTTAATGACCTAAAATGGGTTTTACCAATAGACATGAAACTAACCAGAATTACATATTTACATAGAAATTTACAATTTTACATAGAATACAGAAATTGTTAAAGACGTTCTGTTCCATATGTGCGCGATTTTTTAGAAAATTATTAATGACCCTGATACTGAGAGTGTCTTCCTAAAAATGGAAAATCAAAAAGCTATCCTGTGTGATCTAACTAATTTAAGCACTAGACAACATGAAGGCTCGCAATGTATTTGTGGTAACGAGAACAAAAATATGTTCATTATGATGTGCTCTATATTTTCAAACATTCTTTTAAATAATTATGTTAAAAAAATAAATAACAAAAATGCCACAGAAAAATCGGAAAAGGCTGAGTCAAAAAACAAAAAAAGGAAACTAGACGCATTTAATAAATAAATAAACAAAACTAAAACTAAGTACAATTATTAACTAAATATTAAATTACACTTGTTTCCTTTTACAACAGCATGATGTCCTTATGCCTTGACCTATGCACATAAATTAATTTGTTTTAGAGTTTAAATATAATATAAATATATTTATTTTTTCAATTATTATACTGATTTAATTATTTTAATGGAAATATCAATACTATTTACGCGATCTTTGAATCGAGCCTTAAATGAATTTTAAAATAGGCGCCTCGATACACGAATTACGGCCCATCGCGCTCGAGGGAAACCGATCTGAATCTCTTGCCGGTTGCGGCGTTGCCAAGTGGTTGTTCACGGCTTGTTAAGTAAAGTAGGGCTGTGGTTATAGATTGGAAACATTGACATTCCTGTTGGATGCCTATTGGCACAGCTATCTAAAACTAAAAGAGCTATGAAGTAGCAGATCTGGCAACACAGCATACTAGGCCTGCAAAACACGTGCGCTTCGTCGGCCTTGTCGGTTTCTTTGAATTCAGTTTGAAAAGTAAACGCAAACGATTGATACGCAAAAAATAATTTGTGTGTTTTAAAAGTAAAAATAGCAGCCTATGGTTTTAAATTAAGGACTAATTAAAGTAGTGTAGTATTGCATATTGCATTAGTGAACTAAAAATCGTTGTTTTTTCGTTTAAATGTTACATTGTATGTATGTATATTTCCGGGAATGTAAAACAAATTACCACAGCGTTATTAAAACAGAGGGACATCAAACAACATTTATTTTTCCTAAAGACGATGAACATAAAAAGGTCTGGTTGCGTGGTATTCACAGAGCAAATTTTTTCGGTGACTAATTCCTCAGTGGTGTGTTGGAAACAATTTGATAATAGTGACATTTTGAGAACTGAAACAGATATAGATAAAGTGAAAAAATTCCGGAGTTTCCTTTGACGTGCCCTAAATTATAGCATGGTGCAATACCAAGGCTTTATAAGAACCAACCGAAATGTTTATCAAATCCTAAAAAGTGCCCCAAAAAGAAACCCTGAATAAAGAAGGAAAGTCCTCGTAGAAACTTACGAACAAGAACATGGGATTGAAAGCTTTCTTCAAAACGACCTTATTACTGATCTTAGTAGTTTTAAAGCGGAAATTGACAAAACAATCAACCTAAAAAATTGGAGATATGCAGTGTTTGGCTCTTGTGTCAAAAATGTATAGTTGTATATCGATCATTGCTTGTGTTTATATATATTTACTTAACCAAAATTTATTAGCATCCCCAACTATTGCAAGCCTTCTAAGTGGACATTTTTATATTTCCTTTAAATACCCACTAGTGTAAGTGCGGTACAAGAAACTATATCGAAAAGTTGCCCCTATTTTAAGCAATATTTTTTTAAGTAATTATACCAAAAATATAAACAATTCCGTTTCATTACAAACTCAGTTAAATACTTTTTCGAACTCGCCTAAAAAAGATGTAAAAAAGAAAGCTTTCCACTTTGACGGATAAGTGTATTAACGAAACTTTTAATGTGATAACTATATTTACAAACAAGGTTACCAAATATATTTATAAATAATAAGTTTATTTTGATTGAAGTTATATTACATTGATAAGTGTGTAAATGTGCAACAAAAACAATATTAGCTTCAAGCAATATCGTCAGGACTATATTAAGAAAATCATATAAATACCGTAAGTTCACCAAAAAATATCATTATACATATTCTAAAAGTTATTTACATGTTTTAAGGTATGTGTAAAACTCGAACAATGAACCCAGTTTAGCATTTTTAAACTTGTCTTCCTTATTAAGTACAGATTGTTTTTTAATAATATTATTTTAGATATGTTGTTATCGGTTGATTTTAATTATCACAAAAATTACTGATTAATACATTTTTAGCTAAGTTTTAAAAGTTACATTAATTTATTTGCAAAAACAGTTAAACAGTATAAGAATAAAGCCTTAAAAATTAATATTTTTTAAAGTCTAGCAATAATTTGAAAAAAAAAATAGGTTCGATATTCTAATATGGCCTAGATTTTCCGGACACATTAGTGTTTTTTTGGGCCATATAGTATAGTATTTAAAATTATGTTTATTTTTAAAATAAAACCTGTATTTTGTTTAAAATTTTATAAAAAATGTTTATTTAGTGCAATCTGCTTAGAACTCATTAAATTAAACCAGCCCAGGGCGCAGTGTTGTTTGCCACGTTGCCTTTCTTGCTTCATGGCTCTTTTGTTATAGAAGGCTGTGCTATTGGTGATTTAGGTTAAATGCACCACATGACAGGTCAATCTATAACTGGGCTTTAAATTTATATTTAAGAATTGTCATGAATATTTATATATTTCAGGAACCTACTCCAGGATTTTCCGGTCATGTAAGTAGTCCCAAAACTCCAGCCCTTCATAATACATGGACCAAACGGCGTAGACCCACTACATTAAAACAAAATGTTTCAATACAGAATCAACTTAATCAGCAGCATATTAATACCTCAATTGCTAAACAAAAATGCTATGAGGCAGAACTGATTAATATAGAAGCACGAAGAAAACAAGAAAAAGCATTATTCGAATTAGAGAAGGAAAAAAATCTTTTAGAAATTGAGAAAAAAAAATTAGAGTTACATAAATTACGTAACACAGAATAGTTGTCTTGATAGGCTGACATTTGTTTTCATAAGACTGATATTGTAGTGTTAATTATATGATGGTATATAATGTTTAATAGTTTATGGTCAGAGTTTAACACAACTCGTAAACATAATTTTGGTTCATAAACATAAGAAACAATTTATTGTTCATATTCTGTCAGAGCAGGTGTAATATTAAAAACAAATTAAATATTCTATCCTTATGTTTATAAACTAAAGTTATGCTTGTGAACATTGATAACTCCAGACTATTTTGCAAAAAAGTTTATGTTGTTATTTTATAGTTTTATATATTTTACGTTACATTTAAGAAATTGTGTTTATTTTTATTTATTCTTATGCCTCCAGACTATTGTGCATAAAAGTTTATGTTGTTATTTCATAGTAATATATTGTTTATATTGCATATAAGAAATGTTGTTTATTTTTAGTTTGTTTTTTTATAAATAATAAAATTATTTTGTATTTACAGGTAAAGCACATTTAAAAAAATTAAATACATGACAATATTTTAAACAGATTTTATTTGAAACTAATAAATAAATTTATTAATACATATTATTCTATACTAGATTTCCAAATATTTTAGTATAGGGTAATATCTCTAAAGTTAATCAAGTTAAAAAAATGTACAAATAAAAAATATATTTGATTTTTGAAAATATATAATATATACTAAGAGTATTCAAAACTTAAACTAAGGAAACAAAAACTTAAATTTATTATAAAAATAATTAATCTTTGAAATATAAAAAATAGTTGAAACAAATAATATAAATTTATTTTTATTCTTCAATGTATCTAAAATAATTATTAATTAAGTCTCTTCTAACTTGGTTTCCAGTGTTTACATTTGGTGGGCCCTGAATATTAACTGGAGGAATTTCTGGTACCTGGTCTTCTAGCATGACCTGCCGGAATTGTTCCATATCCTCAGGGTCTGGTGGTTCTTCCTCATTGTTTTCTTTACAAATATTGTACACCACTGCAGAAGCAATTATTACGGTAAATATTGTGGTAAGTTTTAAACGGCAACCATATGCAAGCACTGGAAATCTACGTTTCCAAACTCCAATGTTTCTTTCGATTGTGTTCCTTGTTCTAATGTGCGACTCATTGTAAAGTTGTTCCTCTCTAGTGGCAGCGTCTTGTAATGGGGTTAATAAATATGGTCTTGTATTATAACCTCCATCACCTATAAAAGTAATAGTTGTTTATGCTACAATGGTTGTAGGAATCGTTTACCAATCAGATGTAAAAAAATTATGCCAGAATTGTTTTGGAAAATATATTCAGAAATATATGTTTATAATATGATCACGTGAACACCAAACATTCTAAATTTTGACAATCCAAAGCAACTGACAAAAACTGCTAACATTCTCTGTACAGCAAAAATTGAAAATTATGACAATCGAGAACCATGGAAAACTGCAGGAAAAATAATTATTGTTTCTATTGGTTGAGAATCAATTTTCGCCCAGTGGAAGCAACTTAACCCATTGTTTTTTTAATGTCAAAATTCTCAATATTCACTACACAGGGATGAGGTAAAAAAATAACTTATGGAAGCATTATTTTAACTATTTTGAAATATTACTATTATCAGAACATATTAGTTTTTGGGGTCAGGGTATAGTTTACTCCTATACCCTGGACTGACCTCAGAAACCAATAAATAAGTATTGATAATAATGATATTTAAAGATGGCATAAAACATGTAATTCCCTAATAAAACAGAATTTGGAAATCTGTTATTTTCAAAATCATCTTTAACTCTGCTGTTATTAAATATGGTTGCATCGTGGGAAGACCCAGGCCATCTTGCAACCACATTCATTAATTTTAAATCTGCGTTTCCGATAACTTGGACATTGACTGAAAAATATCCTTTCCGGTTACGGAATACTTCTGCATCTTGTCCACCTGAAAAATAGTAAGAATATAAGTTACAGATACATACTTATACTTGAACATTATAATTCATATGTGTCATGATATATCCAAAAGCATTTTTTTCTTCTATTTTTAAAAGTTCTAGGCAAAAAATGCAAAAGTTATTGTGTGGAAAGATAACAATTAGGAAAAAATAGTGGGCATAGCATGCACAAACTTTGCAAGAAAGGGTAACAGAGGTGTTTCATTACTATAGGCACAGAGGTGTTTCACTGCTAGACCACTGTTGGGACTCATCAGTGCATGCAGACTAGTGGTCCTTCTTGCACATATGTTTCAAGTGTTGTTAAGCGACAGACAAAAAAATATGTAAAAATAGATCTGTGAACAAAACTCCTCTGTTTCCCTTTATGCAAAATTTGTGTGTGCTATACCCACTAGTTTTCCTTTTGAATATTATAATAGCTCTTCGCCTTGGCATTAATTAACACATTAACGTTTTTTAACATTAAATGCTTATTTCAGAGTATATGTTGTTATTGAGAACAAACACAGAAAAAATTATAGTTATATGTGAATTTTGTAATTATGATTTAACTTAATTGTGTATAAGGGCTCAGTTATTGATTAAAAACGTTGTGGGTTACTGTTCAAGCTCCAATATTATTGGTTGATAATGACATTTTAACTCTATAACTAAGCCCTTAATAGTTAATAATAATATACCGGGTGATTGAATCTTGATGTGGGTACAGTCAATGACTCCAATGACCCTAGGAAATCTTGATTTTTCATAAAATTTTAAATGATTTTCATTGATTTCATTTTGAGTTTGGGGCATTTTTACAAATCTATTATACAACCCGGCTAAAGCTCTGCCAACACGAACAATAATGCGAGAGACAGTTGATAAGTGTACTCCACCAAAGTCCCCAATACATGAAAGGTGGGTGCCTGTTGCCAAAAATCTTAAGAATATTAAAATTTGATTTATAGGAGCTACACTATTATTCCTAAAATACATTAAATTTATAAATAGGTAAATGTACATTTTTCTCCTTACTATTTTTACTCACATATCATAGGGAAACTCTAATTCATCTTCTATTAAATTTAAAATTTCCATAGCTGTGGGTTTTGTTACTCGAAATCTTTGAAAGAACAACAAATCTTGAAAACTATTAAAATAATCGGCCCGTTCGTAAATACGTCTAGGAACTCTTGGTACTGGAACTATATCCTCGTATTCGTCGTCTTCAAAGATTAGGTCATTATTTAATATATTCATTTTAAATTAATTTTTAAAATTCACAAACACTAATAAATTACCGCTGTCACCACCAAAACAATAATAAAACTTTCTATTTTTGAGGTTATAAAATTACAAAGTATTAGCGAAGTTCGGCAATGTCGTCAGACGTCTCCGATGTCTCACTTTGCGTTTGTTTATTACATCGAAGACATCGGACGTCAAAAATACCTGGTCGTTTTTAGCTGCTCGGAGCAATCAGATGATCCTCGAACTCCTCGCAGTATTTTGGTCGAGGAATCGGATGTGTTCAAGATTTGTTGACAAGTGGGGGAAATAATATGGCGTTTGTCGAAGTTTTAAAGAGTTGGTGTTCGTTATTTTTTTGATAGAAAAAATGGAACCGCAAAAAGTGGAGAGAACAATATAAATCACAAGCCAGAGAGAAAAAAGCATAAAAAGCAAGCAAGAACCAAGAATGAAAACAACACAAATATTTATTAAGGTTATGACACAACAAAAAAGATTTTGACACGTTCGGCAACAAAAATGCATCGGACGGATCTTCTGATGACGTCATTCGCATCTGAAACCTCGGACCTCTCCTCTGCGAGGACATTGCCGAACTTCGCTATTACCACAGCCCTACTTCAGTTAAGTGAAGTAGGGCTGTGGTCAACGAGGTTACAAATTTCTTACCTCGTTGGCTGTGGTATTACTTAAGCCACAGCTATCTAAAACTAAAAGAGCTATGAAGCAACAGATCTGGCAACACAGCATACTAGGCTTGCAAAACACGTGCGCTTCGTCGGCCTTGTCGGTTTCTTTGAATGCAGTTTGAAAAGTAATCGCAAACGATTGATACGCAAAAAATAATTTGTTTGTTTTAAAAATAAAAATAGCAGCCTATAGTTTTAATTTTAGGACTAATTAAAGTAGTGTAGTATTGTATATTGCATTAGTGAACTAAAAATCGTTGTTTTTTCGTTTATATGTAACATTGTATGTATGTATATTTAATACGCCGCGAAAGTGTTGCGGGATGTAAAACAAATTACGACAGCGTTATTAAAACAGAGGGACATCAAAAAACATTTATTTTTCCTAAAGACGATGAACATAAAAAGGTCTGGTTGCGTGCTATTCACGGTGACTAATTATTCAGTGATGTGTTGGAAACAATTTAATAGTAGTGACATTTTGAGAACTAAAACATATATAGATAAAAGTGGAAAAATTCCGGAGTTTCCTTTGACGTGCCCTAAATTATAGCATGGTGCAATACCAAGGCTTTATAAGAACCAACCGAAATATTTATCAAATCCTAAAAGAAACCCTGAAGAAAGAAGGAAAGTCCTCGTTGAAACTCACGAACAAGAACATGGGATTGAAAGCTTTCTTCAAAATGACCTTATTACTAATTTTAGTAGTTTTAAAGCGGAAATTGACAAAAGAATAAACCTAAAAAATTGGAGATATGCAATGTTTGACTCTTGTGTCAAAAATATATAGTTGCATATCGATCATTGCTTTTGTTTATATATATTTACTTAACCAAAATTTATTAACATTCCTAACTATTGCAAGCCTTCTAAGTGGACATTTTTATATTTCCTTTGACTAGTGTAAGTGCGGTACAGAAGTAAAGAAACTATATCAAAAAGTTGCCCTTATTTTACGCAATATTTTTTTAAGTAATTATACCAAAAATATAAACAATCCGTTTCATTACAAACTCAGTTAAATACTTTTTCGAACTCGCCTAGAAAATATGTAAAAAAGAAAGCTTTCCACTTTGACGGGATAAGTGTATTAAAGAAACTTTTAATGTAATAACTAGATTTACGAACAAGGTTACCAAATATATTTATAAATAATAAGTTTATTTTGACATTGATAAGTGTGTAAATGTGCAACAAAAACAATATTAGCTCCAAGCAATATCGTCAGGACTATATTAAGAAAATCATATAAATACCGGTAAGTTCACAAAAAATATCATTATACATATTCTAAAAGTTATTTACATGTTTTAAGGTAGTGTAAAACCCGAACAATGAACCCAGTTTTGCTTTTTTAAACTTGTCTTCCTTATTAAGTACAGATTATGTTTTTTAATAATATTATTATGTTTTTTTCGGTTGATTTTAATTATCACAAAAATTAGTGATTAATACATTTTTAGTAGCTAAGTTTTAAAAGTTACATTAATATATTTGCAAAAAACAGTTAAACAGTATAAGAATAAAGCCTTAAAAATTAATATTTTTAAATGTCTAGCAATAATTTTAAAAAATTTTCCGGACACATTAGTGTTTTTTAGGGCCATATAGTATACTATTTAAAATTATGTTTATTTTTAAAATAATACCTGTGTTTTGTTTAAAATTTCATAAAAATGTTTATTTAGCGCAATCTGCTTAGAACTCATTAAATTAAACCAGCCCAGGGCGCAGTGTTGTTTGCAACGTTGCCTTTCTTGCTTCATGGCTCTTTTGTTATAGAAGGCTGTGCTTAAGCCAAAGAAATCTTCGGCTTAACTAAGTTTTAGTTTTAAGTGACAGTAAGCGTTAAGTGTATGTTGTGCAAACGAAATCTTACACCTAAGTTAAGTATCACTTAAAGTTAAGGTTGACCTATGTGTGACTGGTGCAAACCGCCGTTATTATATTTATTTAAGAAAAAGTGACCTTAACATTTGAGAAACCGAATGGTACCAATGGGTACCAAGAAAGTTTAATGAATGGTACAGATAAGTTGAGCATTTTAAGCACGGATTCTAGAGACAAGGATCACCATCTCTGTGTTATAAAAATGGCCCTCAAGTGGCAACAAATTATGATGGCGTTGGTGTTCCAGGCGGTCGATAGTCCGGTCAATTTGGACATGCAAATATACAAAAATTCGCATAGAGCTAAAAATTGGTTGGGATGTTCAGAATACCATTATATGTGAAATACGAAAAGTTCCCATCGGTCTCGTACCTCTAAAAAAAGTATATATTCAAGGTCAAAGGTTACAAAAACGGGATTTTCGCTTTAAAAAAAAAAAAAAATAGTTAAGACAAAAATTGTAGAACATAAAATTATCTATGAAAATGTTTCAATTACTTTTTTTCCTATGAGACACCATTTCTGAGATATTTTAAACAGAAGACAAGCTAATTGCATTAGTTTTTCAAATAGTTAAAAAAAGTTGTATTTTTCATAATATGCCTACTCTACGGTCTCTTGTGATATTAATAATAAAAAAGTAGTATTAAAAATAATTAAAGCGGTGTAACTTTTAAAAAACTGAAGAAATTTTTTTTGTCAGAATCCTTCTGCTTCCTCTTCTTTTTGTTCTTCTTCTTTTCTTTCTTCTTCTTGCTGGGTGCAAGTAAATTGCTTTAAAAACGACGTATTACATGTCTACTCGTTGATATCATGC
Organism: Listronotus oregonensis; assembly: GCA_019359885.1. NCBI lineage: Eukaryota > Metazoa > Arthropoda > Insecta > Coleoptera > Curculionidae > Listronotus > Listronotus oregonensis. Next base: position 27,127 of record JAHBCN010011590.1, read on the forward strand.
CTATGCTGTTGGTGATTCAACATTGTAGTAATACTGGCCGTGACATCTAGTACAGGCTAGAGAACAAAACAATTCAACTTTTTTGCAGTCGCATATAGCACTACACCCCCTTTGTTGCAAAAAATTGTGTTAGGGAGTTTCTTCGGCGCAGGTGGAAGTAAAGTCCGGAATGCTTCTAATATATTGTCGATCTAGTTGATAACCAAACCACAATTAAACTTAATATATACCTGAAATAGTAGTTGATAAGCAGAAGCAGAGGTTCGAGAAAGACAAGCTAATTGCACGCTTATCGAAGCTTATCTAAATAGGTAGTTTTTTTAGGAGCTTCCTAGAAATAGAAAGAAAGAAAGCAAATTCCGTGTTCATAACTTCTTGCGAAGTTGAGTAACTCTATTTAAAAACTTCAGCACATTGATTTGCACACAGATTTCACATAAAATAGTGCTCGAACATTCCTACCAATTTTTACCTCTATGCGAACTATGGAGAGGCTAGAGAGGTAAAGGAGCACTTTCTCTTATGGCTGTTTTGCTCAAAAAGTGGCTCCAGAATAGCATTTACTAGGAGGCGCTAACCAGTCTTTCTCAAAGTGGGCGATAACGCCCCCTTGTGGGCGCTATAGACCTAGAGGGGGGCGGTGAGCGGCCCAGAAAAAATTGCGGCGCTGATGTGATTTAAGGGGCGATGGGTGATTTGTAACTTCAGCTACTTCATATTTTAAAATTCACTGAAATTAAAATTCTCCTACTACACAACATTTATTTATTAGTTCATATTTATATCCTATTTTATTGTATAAATACATATAAACCAAAAATATATTAAATATTTATTATTTTTAATACGTTCGCAACGCTATTCATATCTTAAGTTATTTAGTAATAGGTATCAAACACTGAAAAATATTCGTGTCTTCAAGTGTCGCAGGTGAGGTCCTCACCTTAGAAGACCCATATTAAAAATAGGCATCTATTGTTGCAGCCAAGCTGAGCACTTGCCGAATGCGGGATTTTTTTGTACCTAATTTAGTAAAAATAAAATTTAAATTAGAAGGTTCAATTATAATTTACGTTTGGCGCGAACAAATATTGTACGATTCATTTGTGCAATCCTGTATTATAGTCCGTCAACGTTCGTTCGGTCCGTTTTTGCGGAGTGTAGGTACGGGAAGAGACAAATCCCACATACACAGCCGCGGCTCGCGACCGATCGACGGCTGACGTAACGTTCCGCCGCACGCACGCTGACGCAACTCACTCGCTCGCCCTCTCGCCACACCGGCACCGCCCACTACCCCGATACTCTTAATACTGTAAAGTTGAATTTATTTTTCCTCAATGTTGATTATTGTTAATTTTGAATAAAAGATACTCTTAATATTGTAAAGTTGCATTATTATTGCTCTCTATGGTAAGAAAAGTCACGTTTAGAATATAGGTTTAATTAAACTCCAGGCGAGACTAATATGTTATTGAGATTTTTAAGGTGAAAAAAAAATGGGGGGCGCTACAAAATAACTGATTTTCAAAGTGGGT
>JAHBCN010011591.1:0-28799 GCA_019359885.1 Listronotus oregonensis
GATAACAAAACAAATAAATTGCGTATTTTGCACTAAAAATGTTATTTTCCTAATAAGGCCAAAGTGATACTTTCCCCGCCAAAGCAGTTAGACGAACGACGCGGCGAAGTTCGGTTTTTAAGTGCGAAAAGTCACTTTCCGCTAGTATTAAACAAACTTTTCTACTTGGAATACTTTTTCTACGAGCGTTTATTAAAGAATATGATTATTAAAAATATACAATTTTTTTGGAAAAAATTAAAAATCAAAGTAAAAAATTTAAAATTTTTATTTTAACTGATTAACAAAAAATTTTATTAATTATTATTAACAATATTAATGTTAAAAGTACAATTACTTGCATGTTGAAGGTTTATGGCCAATTTCAAATGATTTCTTAGGAACGTCGATGATGGTTCGCTGCTCGATGTTAAAAACGAAATCTTGTGTTTTACTATTGAACAGCGTCTGTGGAACGGGTCATTTCACCTGGCTTTTCAGAATTTTGGCTTGTGCAGTTTAATTTTTACTTAACCCCGTAGCCTGTTGATTCTTAATGTATCCCTCGGTACCGTTGTCGTTTTCCAACCGCCTAACCGCTTTATATCTATGAGCCCTTTTTCCGGAATTTGCAAGTAACGTTGCAGAAGACCCCGGGAAGCTGGGGCCCGGTATATACTCTGGATTCGGAATTTTAAAAATCTCTATTTAGAAATTTTTCAAATTATTATCCCAACGCATTTTGTGTGCAAATTCCCTTTTGAAATATACAAAAAACCGTTGATGTGTTGTCGGGGGCCGTAATGCTGTATACTTCCGATATAAGAACAAATACTTTCCGTCGTTGATCTCTTCAGACAGGACAAAGTACGTGGGGTATAGTTTTGTGGTCTGAAATCTTCACAAAATTGGGTTGCCTTTGTCCTCGATGTCGGATGTTTTCATTTTTGCGAGTTCTTTTTTGTCTGCAGCGCCAGCAAGTCAAAATGGTGCTTTTTATAAAAGATATTTCATCAGGGCTTATTAATAAATGTGATATTTCTTCTTTAAAAAAATCCTTGATTTTGGCCAAAAGTAATTTTTTTTTTTGAAAATGGCTAAAAGTACCTCCTCTTTCAAAGTTCTAACGCCTTTTTCTTCACACCATGTTTCAAATGAATTATATTGTTTTCGTACTTTTCTTTTGATTTTGCCGGCAGGAGCTCTAAGTTGGCAAAACTTGCGGCTTTTAAAACATCGTCTGGCAATTCTTCCTCCATTCTTAGAAACCTTTTTAAACTTTTTACCGAATTTTCTGATGCTTCCGTGACATTAGAAAATGTTTGTACTTGGTTGCTGCAACAACAAGAAAAATTCTTGTTGATTTTTTATTGTTTAGCATATTAAAATGATAATAAAGAAAATTGATATGGAACATTTATTAAGCGCCAAATGTATCTAAAATTCAATAAAGCACAATAAAAGAATATGTAAAACCCTTTTTTTTATATTATTTCATCCAGAAGTTATTAATACATTAAAAAATCGACCATAAATACGGCAAATATGCAGAACAAAAATGCGTGCGCAAAGTTAAACTTTGCGCACTCATTTGCGTGTACTTTGCGCACGCAAGTAAAAAAAAATATTGCCTACTACTGCTATAATGACGTGTATGCACTTGTGTTTATATTACATCAATTCATTTGTTCTCTTACCTGTCGTTATCCTTGTAGTCCGGGAGCAACGACTATAAACTATACAGGATGGCTCAGTTTCATTGGAAAATGTTGGGGAAGCAGGGAGCGGTTGTGACCTCACCACCGGTGTTGAATAATGCTGGGCAATATTCATCGATGTTAGATATCACAATCATCGATGTTTTGTGTTGATATCCCAGCACTAGCCAGCATCAATGGTGACAAAGATTAAAAAAGGAGAAAACGACGGGAAGGGGAAAATTTTAATTATTTTTTTACATAAAACTAAAGGAAGTAGATAGCTTAATAAGAGAAAAGTTTTAAAAGTTTAACGCCAAATAAACTATATTTTTTTATGTTAAAAATATAATTAAAATTTTCTTAGAATCATTCTTAACGAGTAACTCTCTTTATAAATTATTATTATTAATATTTAAATCGATAATAAAAATATTTAAACAATGAGATATTCAGATAGTAGCATAGGAGATGGAAAAATATTAAGCGTTCTGCCAGATATACAGTATGTCCACGGAAAAAAGGGGTTTTAACGGAAAAACTTTTATTTTTGTTTTATCGAAAAAAGCTACTCTTGATAAAAAATTTTCTACTTCTTAGAGTAAGATTGGGATAGAAACTTTAAATATTTTATACGCGGTGTTCGAAAATTGAAAAAACTTAAAATGGTACAGGAGTAAAGTGCATTTATTTGGGAAAATAAGAAAATAATTGCAGGGAAAAGTTGTTCAAAATTAAAAGGTAGTCTCTAATACCCAAATTTTTGAAAAAAATCGGCCTACTTTTTTTTTATTTGTAATTAAATTTATTTTAATACAATTTAAATTTTAAAATCAATTTTATCAAATTTTTTGCTGTTAAGTAAGCATTTAAAGCTGAGATACTGCGGCTAATGAATTATAAAAGCTAAGTGTCAATAAAGCTTGTCACTATCAACGCCCACTAGTACAATAATGAGTTGTTAATTTGGAATTAGATAATTAATATTTTAATAATTTTTATCCAAATTAATAAAGTGGGCCAATTTTTTAAAAAAAATTTATTAAGGAATATTTTTATTTTAAACAATTTTTGAAATTTTTCCTTTTTTAAATAAAAGCACTTTACTCGAACCATTTAAAAATTTTTCGATTTTCTGAATACGCGTATAAAATTTGTTAAATGTTTCTATTCCAATCTTACTCTAAGAAGTAGCATAAAATTTTTTAAGTGAAGCTTTTTTGATAAATTAAACAAAGAAGTTTTTCCTATTCAAATCTTTTTCTGGACGTACTGGTATGTCACCGAAAAGGGTTAATCGAAAAAATTTTTATTTAATTTTATCGAAAAGTTACTTGTGATAAAAATTTTTTTTCTTAAATAAGATTGAAATAGAAAAATTTTCGTATTTTATACGCGGTGTTCAAAAAATTGAAAAACTTAAAATGGCAAAGTAAAGTGCATTTATTTAAAAATGGAAATAAGTTACTAAAAAAAATTTTCAAACAAAAGGGAGTCTTTAATACCAATTTTCGAAAAAATCGGCCCCTTTTTTTATTTGTGATTAAAATTTTATTATCAATTAATAATTCCAAATTTTTGTATTAGTAGGCGTTGATAATGACAAGCTTTTTGAAATTCCTTTTTTCTTCATTAGCCTCATATCGTCAGCTTTAAATGCTTTTTTAACCCAAAAAAAATTTTTTATAAATTAATATTAAAAATTTAAATTGATATTAAAATAAATTTATTTCTCTTTAACACCTTTTCCGTGGACATACTGTATAACACCTAGATAGAAGGCATTTTTTTCATTAAAATAGAGTTTAAATTTTCTTTAAGTTAAAGTTTCATTCATGCCACCATGTTATTACCCATTGCCTAGAGGCACATGTGTCTTGGTTTGTTTCTTTTAATGAATAGAACATTTTGAATTAATTTTTGGATGGATTGGAGTTGGTATACTTGTACCAAGAAAATATTGTTAAAAGCTTTTTGCTTATATCTTTCTTATTATTTATTTTATTAAAAATGTGCATAAAACTTTTTTGTATATATGTTATAGTCAATCCTCGAATCTCCGGCGTTTCTAGGTTTAACTAGTTAATCTTGAAGTCTGACTTGAAGTCTTAGTTAAAGCCCAAACAAATGAAGTTTTTTGGCCTCTGACTAAAGAATTATCGTCAAGCCTAGGAGAAACTAATTTGGTCAGGCAAACGTCAAAACTCAATTTAATGAAATCGGGGTTTGACCAGTCAAACTTTAATTAGGTATTAGAAAGTCTCAGTTTGTTAAATTAGATCTAATAAAACGATTTTTTTTTTAATTTTAATGTTTATTGCTGTAATATTGTCATAGTTAAAATAAAAAAATAGTCTTTATTGAGACATGGTAATGCATTATGAAATTTAGAATTGCACAATACGTCAGATATCTTACATTTATAACTAACCACAACCAACTACAACTAACCACAACTAACCACCATTAACCGCAAGTATAAACTTATTTAAACGTGTTACAAGTACAGTCGACGTTTGACCGAGTCTGCCAGTCGCTTCTAGAATCGACTAGGCAACAACCAAAACAGATTATTTTACTTTCGACGTTTGACTGAAAAGTTAGGAACTACTAGGTTTGACTAAAAATACTTTAGTCAAAGGCCGAAATTGGAACTTATTTCGTAGTGTGTGCGAAGGCTTTGATCAAACCTAGGATAAACCAGTCATTCCGCGAAGAAACTGCATATCGACCTTTGACTATGACATACAGATTATTAAAAAGAATATTTTTTGTTTTATACATTTTTTCGTATTTTTTTTAGTTTTTGAGATATTTGCGTTTATATTTTAAATTTAAATCGTAAATATCTCAAAAACTAAAAGAGCTACGAAAAATTTTACAATATAAAAGTTACGTGTTAAAATTTATGGTTTTTAAGTTATATTAAAAAAAAAAAAACGATTTTTCACCATTTTTCCTAGGTAAAAAAAAATCAATTTGAACCCGCTGAACTGAGGCGTACCTCTTATTGGCCAGCTTTTTTTGCGGTGGTCTTCCGGACTATTGGCCAAGCGGGTTTAAAATAGAAGTTGTGTTTGGCTTTCACAGCTTACTAGACATTACCACAGTTTATACCGTACAACGAATCAGTTATTTAACTCTGTTAGTTTGGATAAAACCAGATTTGACTTTTCATTCTTTCCGCATATTTCGCGCACGCTCCGTGTCAAAAATGTTGTGATTAAACCGCAAGCTGGTGCTCGACAGGGCTGGACTGGAATTAATTTAATCAAATTAGTAAATTAAATGATAAGCAGCAACTTGAGTGGAATTGGAAAAAGAACCCTAGGAAACGTAATTAAATTGATCAGTTATTTACACATAATTTGATAGCTGGTAGGCAGGTAGGTTTTAAAAAGGTGGAAAAATGCATAAAAAGATTTTTTGAATATTTTTGTTTAAAAACTGGTTCAGCCGCTCATAATAAAACCATTAAAGGCTGGGCTACCTCAAGAGAAATAAATGTTGATGTTGAAGAACGTCGGACGAATATACATAATTGATTTATTATTCTTTTAGGTAGCCATTTCAATCAATATAAAACATGTTAAAAATTTAATGTGTAAGTATATTTAACAAAAATATATAATATGGTCAAGTGACCAAGAAAAAAATTTCGAGTACAGTTTTATTGGTCATACGAAATTTAAATAATAGGCCACTTTCACGTGCCGGGAAAATGAAAAATAATGATTTTTTTTGACTCATACCGAGCAAACCGAAGCAAGCCGAGAATGAACATTACAGTATAGTATAAGATTTAAAAATGTGAAAGTAGCCTATTATCACACATATAGAAGAATCACCATCCAGTAAATAGCTAAATCAAAAACTAGTCATAAAATATAATTCTTAGGCCTACGTACACACAAGACATAGAGGAAACAAAATTTTACCAGTTTTACAGAGTTTCAAAGTAACCCAAAGTTTTAAGGAAGCAGTTAAATTATTGAAATAACTACCTCAGTAAAATAAAATGGATATGTATACATTTCTAGAATAACTGGAGGGAAAATTTACTACCAGGGTAACAACCGTCTTTTTTTGACAGACTGAATACTGATTCAGGATCTAGTTTTCGAAAAAAAAATAACTTTAAAAATATGACATATCTATTCCTTGCCACTCTATTTTGTTTAAATTTAAATGTATGGTTATATTACCTTACACTTATAAATAATAGGCCTATAAATGCTGAAGAATATTTATTTTTTTTGTGATTTTTTGTTTAGGGTGAAAGCAAATCTCTGTTTGAAAATTTTAAAGTGTAAAATATTCTTGTTCTGGTAAACAAAGATGCAAAACAAATTTTGGGAAGTTTTTACAAGGATGTTGGAAAGGCAGTCCTAACATTTTTTCCTTATTTTTGTCCAACATTTGGCAAAATGGCAAAATCTTTAAAATGGCGGACAAATAGACTTTCGCAAGATCCAAAAAACTCAAAGAAATCTTAATCTGGAGACCTGAGGTTGCCAAACACATCCTTTGCAGCAATCTGGCATGCTCTAAAATGTGTATACAGTGCATCATCAAACAGTTCTTGAGTCTTCTTTGAATACGACTGACAACGTTTCACAATGTTTCATCTTTTGGAAAGCTAAAATATCCTAAAGCTGGATTGGCTTTCTTGTAACTTTTGCAGACAAAACAACGCACAACCATGGTTTTTAACAATGAAACCTGAAAATACTAGTCACCTTTTCACAAATTAATTGTCAAAAAAACCAACACACTTAAAAAAATCACTTGAAATCACCGAAAAATAAATAACGCTTTCAACCTCTAAACAATTCAATTCACCAGCTGACCTGACGATCAAAAATAAATAAAAAAAACCGATAGACCAGCCCTGACTGGTGCGTTCACTTCCTGATTCTATCAGGTGCGGCATCTGTTCATCTCTCTCTGTTGTGGTAAAACTGTCGTATCAGAAAAAGACAAAACCAGACAGGATTGGTTATTATAAATAAAAGAAGACGTCCTCATATAAATTGGTAGGTTGAGCATGCCCAGAATATGAGGAAAGTGTTCCTATTGGTTGAATTCTATGGCTTCAAAACAAGTGGAGAGTTAAATAACTGATTCGTTGTACGGTATAAACTGTGACATTACTTTACCTCTTCATATCTAAAGCTTGATCAAGCTGATAAATCTACGAAAGATGGTTGTTATACACAGCCTTGAAAAAAGACGTTTACAAAAAACACATTAAACGCCTTATTATGTTTTTAATGTTTATTGTTTTCTTCAGACGGGGTTTAAAGAAAAAAGATTGTTGTTGCACACATATTTTTTTTTATATATAAAACTAAACATAGAAAATTATTTGTAATAATAAAAAAAACACCAAAAATGTATTTCCCTATGATGTTTTTTTTTTCTTAATACTGGTAGAATATGTATTTATAAAAAGTAATTTTAAAATGTATTGTTTACCTTGATTTCAGCGGAACAAACAAGCTTTTTATTGGATTTATTGGGTTATAGCATACAATAAAAATTCAATACTTTTAAAACTACTCTCAATTGTACTGCATTCGGAAAAATCCTTTCAAAAATAGCAATGTTAACATACATTTTTGTTGTAGGGGCGCATTAGTGTATTGATCGACGGTAATTTCTGATTTTCAATAGAATCTCTTGAGTTTATTGGCAAATACCTCAAAATTCTATATTTAGAGCTAACACAATAGACCTTTGTCAAATGAAGCTGATATTTTACGTCAATATAATAGTGGAAATTCAAACTAATTAACATTGAAATTTTCCTAGAAATACAATTTAATATTTACACGAAAGGTATATTTTCTTAGGATAAAAGCCGATGGACAGGTCCCATTTTCTTATCTTTATAACAGCCACAAAGGCTCAGGGTCAAATCTATCTACATATATAATTTGCTAATGTGGATATATTTATATGTAGGTAGATATAATTATATATATATATATATATATATATATATATATATATATATATATATATATATATATATATATATATATATATATATATATATATATATATTTGTCTGTCCACGTGATTCTGAAGTTATGGCTTGAGATAAAATCATGAAATTTGGCACAGTGGTAGCCTTTAGCAGTGGCTAGAACCTAACGAAGCCCGTTTTGTGAATTTCGATCCCGGGACAAAAATAGAGCAAAAAGTGTTTTTTTTACCGTTAGCCGTACGGAAGGCGTCTTACCGAGACAGAGGCTACTTAATATTGTCTCGCGCCTGGCGGAGACAGGCTTTTCATCTAGTTTTACATAAAATAATAGTTTTGATATACAATTAAAAAAAAACTTCTTTATTGAGGTATGGGAGAAATTTTATAGCAATTTAAAGAAAAATCGTCACACTTTTCCGGTTACGCTTGACCGTCACAGCTGGAGTAGGCGAGTGGGGGTGAGCGCACTTGATGTCACTGTGAATGTGTTAGTACCTTAGACTCGTGCCTCAATTTAAGCCTACTAAATTAGCTCACTTCAGGACAGCATTTGTATCGAAAAGGACTCCACCAAACTTAGAGTTTCTATACAATTCGAAACGATTTTGACCGGTCAAATTTGAGAAATACAAAAAAATTAAAAATATGTATCTTTTAAATAACTTTTTAATGGCTCTACCACTGATTCCAAAAACTAATCAGCTCTTCACCTTAAAAAAACGCGTTGATCTTCCCCAAACATGTCAAAATTGGTTGATTCATTTGAGAGATATCTTTGTCGAGATTTTTTTAAAAAAGTGTTTTTTTATATTTAAACCACTTCAACCTTTTCAAAAATTATGGGCAAAATTCAGAAGGCTCTTTGTATCATTGGAAAAATTTCCGTGAAAATTAAAAGCATTGGACGCTTCCCCAAGACTGATCAAAAATTATTATATAGATATTTTTGGGGTTTTTTCTTATATTTGGACCACTCTCCACATCTTTTAAAAATTCTAAGCAAAATCAGGAGGCCTTCCTATGTCACTAGAAAAATTTTCGGGGGTAATACCACGAGTGCTTAAAAACTACCGATAATTCATGAAAGCTTGTTATTTATAATTCCACGAATTCAAAGAACAAGTGGAATTTGTATAACAAGCTTGAATAAAAATTATCTGGTTAATTTTTATGCACGAGCAGTATTTAGGGAAAATATTTTTAATATGGAGAAATATGGGAGTAATATACAATTAAAAATGTTATTTTTGTCATACAGTTTTCAATTTCATGCAACATAATTAAAACTATAACTGAAATCGTTTTTTTAATTACTTTATCTATTTCTTCCTCGTGTACATGACCAAATCGACTCATTTTGACTGATTTTGACGTTTCTAATTGACAATACAAACAAACAGGTTCGATTGTTATGCGTTTGTATGTAAGTGAAAATAAGACTACAGTAAAAGCACAACCCGGCGTTGGGGTGATTGGCCGCTGGGCGCGTCTAATTAAAATTTTGGCGGGCTTTATGTTAGTAAAAATTAAGATATTTTGAATTGTAGAATAAAGATATTTTTTATATTGTAATTTAATTCTACTGAATGTTTAAATTTAAAAACATAAAAAAAAATAATATATATGTCTATTTTTTTTTCATTTAAAAGTGTAAGTACCATAATTGGAATTGAAATTAATAGAGAAGTAAAATATAATTTAATAATTTAGGCCTAAAATGTTATGTAGACTTGTAGAGAATCCGAATAAAAATGTAGGTATACCTATATCCAGAATTCTAATTGTGATAATGTGTATTTAATTATTATTTATATTTGTATTGAATTATTATTTGTATTTAATTATTATATATTTATATTATTTTTATTGCATGAAAAATGTTTTGCTGGAATAAAAAATGTTTGTCTTAGATTTTAATGTCATTATTGACAGAACCAAATTTTAAGATAATTATAGGTATGTCAAAAGAAAAAATAATTTTTTTAAAAAGGGAGGCGATTTCCATTCCATCATCAAACATCATACCTATTTATAAATGGGTTTTTTTTAAAAAGGTTGAATATATTGACTGAATACTGAATAAAATTTGACCCTCATGTGAAGGGGGAATGTCAGTCGTAAACCCAAATAAAACACCAGGGTAGTTAGGTTTAAAAAAAAATTGGCTTTATTAAAAATTCGGAAATCAAAGGAGGGGGTTATTTGGTGCAAGGCGGAGGTAAAACCTCTAAACCTCGACTAGGGCCCAGTACATCCCATTCTCAAAATTTAAAACACATATCTGTGGTTAATATTATAGGCAGTATTCAAAAAGATTAACTTATATATTATATATAAATATTGTCACAAAAAATTCTACCATGGATATATTTAACAAAAATAAACTTATAATAATCTTAAATATGTTAATGTCCCATATTTACTTCACTTTTTTTTTTTAATTTATAAATCATTTTAAACAATTTTCAAATTTTTACGAATAAACTAATCCTAATAAAGCTAAAATAAAAAATTTAATACAGAAAAACAGCAAGATACAAATAATAAAATAGGTATATTGTGGGATTATATAGGATTATAAACATTGCTGGATAGTTTTCTATTTTTACTTTTGGGTTTTTGGAAAGAAAATACTCCTGTTTCTCCATTTTTCGTTTCGTGTAGTTTTATTTATCTTTCTTGAAATTTACGCACAGTTCCTTGGGTGTCCTTCATAAACTCAGTAAAATTCCGTCATCTAGTCCTTCTACAAACTTTTTTAAGTTTTCCCATTGAAGGGTTCGTTTGCTTTGTGCCTGAACCCCCTCCTTTGCATGATTTGTCTCTTCTACCCTTCTGATAAACTCATTAAATTTTCCCGTTCGTGCTGTGGTTTGATATTTTAAATTTCTCCCAAAGACTTGGCAACTTTTTCTAAAACAGAGTTAGTACCCATTCGCTCCTCATACATTCTTACCAATAAAAGCTTTAACAAGGTATTCCTCACCACATATTCGGCACACTCACACTGGTAGCGATGAATACAAATTTTGCATACTCGCAATACAGTTCCCATTCATTTTCACATACTTTTTGATTTTTCATTATATAATTTGTTTGGACTCTGGGAAAGATCTAACCTTAAATTGTCCGTACACTTGAGAATCCGCCTTCACATTCATTTAGTTCTTAAAAAAACTGCCTTTTTTTGGGCTTTTGTTATAATTCGGTCTTGATAGTTATTTGCATTTGACATTGCTATCATATCATTCTGTTCTTGTTTCTTCTGAATGTTATATTTTCGTGACAAATTTGTAATGTCTTGACTTGTTAAGACAGCCAATCTTTCCCAGTTTTGGTGCTTCCAACTTTCGTGAATCCTCCATATCTGTTTGGGCACTCCAGACTGCAGCTTCTTCCACCATTTTTTCTTCTGATTTTTAATGTTTTTTTAATTTGTTCATGTCCAGCGTGTGTTTCCAATAACTTACTGAAACTTCCCCAAAACAAGGGAAATTTTTAAACCCCCGGCCTGAGGACACACCTTTAATTTTAATTGCCCCCCGTTTCTCCGTCCTTTTTATAGTTGGGCTTATCCGAAGATATATTTATATAAAGTTTTATATATAAGGATGCTTAAAAGGGGTTTGATTTTTTTTTCGATGTGGAAACCGTTAGAATACGAATGAAAAAAAAATTTTGATTGGTGCCAACAAATCCCCAGAAAGTTGAAAAATCAAAATTTCCGAACCCCCCCCGGACCAAAAATTTGCAGATTTCGTTTTTATTTTTTTCTGACGTTATTTAAGATATGGGAACAAAGAAAATTTCATGGCACTTCCCCTTTTACAAAATTTGAGATTTTTTTGAACATTTTCTTTTTGAATCATCAACTTTTTTTTTTTAAAGACGGACCGTTTTATTTAATTTTTTGAACCCTCTTATTATCCCAATTACAAAATAAACATAATATTTATTAAAAATAGGGAAAACCACTATAAAAAAATTTGTGCGTTCCTTGTCTTACTCATTGTCTTTGAAAATATGTTTATTTAACAGAAAATATTAAGTTATACATCATTGTAGGAATTTTAACTGCTTCAAAAAATTTAAAAAATTTTAAAAATATTTAAAAAAATAAAGTTGATGATGGTTAAGAAAACGAAACGAAAAAAAGGGAAAATCTTCAACGGTGTTTTGTAGACCTTAAAGGGCATAAGAAAGGTCTTTGTTTTTCCATATCTTTAAATAACGCCAGAAAAAAATTAAACCAAACCCAGCTTTTTTTGGTTTTTTTTGGATTTTCCCGGAAGTACTCAAATAACTTTTCGTTTCCGCATGTTGTTAGGCCCCTAAATGCGCAACTTTCCCATAATTTCCGACTTCGTATCTCTTACGGTTTCCGAGATCCCATGCAAATTGAATCTGTGGACTTTGGGGAAATAACAGAAATATTTAAAATAGCTTTGAAGAGGGATTACTTTCATAGGTAGGACCTAAAACGGCAAAGATTAAAATTTACCTTTTATTTTCTGTTACAATCATAATACAGTATCTTAAATTCCTTTTTCAATTGATCTGCATTGCAAAATTTGTCTCAATTCTTCCATGTATTTTTTCCAATGTACCGTATTCTTGTTTGTTAGAAAATTCAAAAGTCATTAACTCAATACTCATCTGGTATTTCCTCAAGATTTTTTTGTAATCCCCAAGACTTTTACAATCAAATTTCTTCCTTTTTAAAAATGGACAAATAATAACTAATTTTGGGATTCATCATCTCTATTTTTTGGAATCTTGTGATATGACGATTCCTTAATCCCACATTTTTAAATCTTTTGCTGCAGATATGACACTCTTCTGATGAATTTTCTTCAGACGACTTTTTTTTGAAGAGGATGCAACACATAGGGATAACCATGATTCCTTGCTAAAACAACGTCTTTACTATTTAAAAAATATGTTCTAACGAACAGGTTTGTAAATAATTCCCTTTTAAAAGTTTTTCAGCAAAACAAAAAAAATGTAAATATGTTTGTTTGATTGTTTCTAAGGTTTCTGTCTAAGGTCTAAGGTTTGTTTCAATTTTTAAAAGAAAAAAAAAACATAACATACATAACCAAAAAACGTCAAATAACGCGGGCCCAAAAACTTGAACTTGGCTGCGCCAATCAGACTCGATATATCTCGACAATCACTACAATGCCGGTTGTTTTTTACTGTCGTCTTCATATACCACGTTGTCTAGGCAACGTAAAATTTCCGCGAATTTTTTAATTTTTTTAAAGTGTTTGGGGGGAAAAATTTTTACAAGAGTGAAATATTCATAAAAAATTAAAAGCATCGGACGCTCCACCAAAAAATTTAAACATAAAGTTAAATAAATAACATAATAAATAAATAATTATTAAAAAATAATAATTGTTAGTATTCAAAAAAATTATGGAAAACCGTTTTAAGCGCAATGGATCTGTAATAATGATAAATATAAGGCAAAATATGTGCTGAGGTTATGAATATTGTTAGAATCCTTGCTTTATATGCCTTTATTAGAAAGGCAGCCCTGTCACTCGGCAATGCGAACAAGCGAGAGAGAAAGAAAAATCGCTTACAATTACAAACCTTTCTCTCTAGCTTCAACATGCTGATTGGTTAGTGGGAGGAGTATGTACTTTACTCTATGGGTTGATTAGGGGGCCCCTTACATTAGACCAATAAGCACGTTGGAGCGAGAAAGTAAGTTAATGAGCTTTCAAGTACGCTTGTTAGCACTTTCGATAGACAGGGCTACCTCTAGTAGGTATATGCTCGAATGTTAAAAACATGTTTTGATGGATGAGCCAGATGATGGGAGACTATTTTTTAATATTGCCGTATTGCGAATCTGTTATTTTGCCATGCGCAAACGCTTACTTGTGTTATTCTAGAAAAACAGAGAAATAGAGAAGAGGAGAAAGCGCTTCAATCTGCGCGAAAAGTCTAATACAGGGCGCTGCGGTTGCTTTTCGCTTGTCATTTGTCATCATTTGGGCTTGTCATGTCATAATCTTGTTTGTAAACAAAAATTTAATTAAAATGGTTTTGAATAAATAATATTACGTTTTATGAAAAATTAAAAATTAAGAGAAAATACGTACCATTATTAAACAGTATATTATATAAAATTATTTATATTAGAACTCAAAATATTTATAATGTAAAAGATTTTTTTCTTGGTAAAAACCTCAGAATATTGAAATCCTACATTATGTGTTTTTGAATTTTAGCAAGGATAAAGAAAAAGCAGAATACCTTATAGATATGCATATAATATATATTACAATTTTTTAATGTAAAGGGTAAGAAGATCCAGGTGACTTGCAGTACTTTTAAGAAACAATAAATGGAAATGCTGAAATCGAAATACCAACTTGTTTACTCCAAAGAAGCGAATAATTTTATCCTATAACTGCAGTGCTGCTTAGAACCCTAGTAAACATATCTTTTTAATGGATTCTTTAAAAAGCTTTCAACAAAAGGTCTTGTTATTCAAAATTGGTGTACAGTATTTCACACTTTTTTATGTAAGTGCTCTTATCGAAGGTGTATTTCAGAATTTGCGGTACAAAAAGTGTAAACTAATTCGAATAACAACCAGACTCTAAAGTTACAATAAGAGAATAGTAGCAAAAAATGGATACAATATAAAAGGCATCCCTAAAGAACTTCTAAAGGAGAACATAAGTGGACAAATGGCATTTTATTAAATAAAATAAAATAATCAGTAAAAAAGTGTTTTATTTATACACTGTATTTCTTATGTCAAATGTTTTTTTTGCAATAAGAAGTAAATTTACTTTAAGAAATGACACTGGCTAATACATGAAATACAATGGAAAACCTCTGGCTTTATAAAATGGTTGTTAAATAATATCTATAATCGTATACTCATCTTAAGCAGGTGATCATAAGTGTGAGTTTTTTCTTACTATGAAAATTATAAAAAGGAATAATCCTATATATTTAAAAAAAATACATGCTATAGGTATATTAATTTTCTTTATATGCACTGTGATGATAATTAACCTCTTAACTTATGCCAATGGTTTTGTTTAGGGTTATACCTTTTTAAAAAATGCTCAGGTCAGCTGCCATTCCCATATATTTTTCTTATGGAGACTCTTTTTTCAATATTCTATAATTCTATTTTTAGTTTTCAGAATATGCAACCAGATATAGTCCTTTTCTTTGTAGCTTATTTTCTCAAATTTTTAAAATCATTTTTAGTCGAATAGGTTTTTTTATACCATTATTGTAAAATTGCGAACATAAATTTGTGTTTCGTTAAACTAATCTTATTGTATTTATAATTTAAGAGAATTTTTATCGATGTTTAAAGATTGTAGATCACATATCATTATTCTTATTGAACAAATTATTTAATAATTAGTTTATATTTAGGCTGCTGCAGATAATTTGAATAATTATGTGCAATGCCACAATACTAAGATACCATAATAATAGAGTTATATAGACACAATCATGGGCAAGTTCACTCTTCCTCTGGAGGAATAGAAAAAGTGACATTCTTACACTTAATCCGATAGGTTAGTTTGCTTAAACTATTAAGCTCAATAAAATAAAACAAGACATCTTTATTGTAGGTTTTATTGACCATTAAATGGAATCAACTTGGTTAACTTATTTCTTATTCTTTCCCCTTGAATAGTTTTTTTGTTGTATGGTGTTTCGCCATGGAATTGGTGATAATTGTGGGTACTTGGGTAGAAATGCCATCCAAAAAAAGCAAAGGTATAACATTTTGTCTTAAAATTTTTTCCTTGTCCTAATATTCACTATCCAGTAGAACCGTTTTGAACAAATGTATCTGCTAGCTGACCAATTGTTCATTTGCAGTATACTTAACCATTTTTTAACCAAACTTCCCTCTTTGAAATCTAAAAAATTAAAATATTAAGAAGTAAATTTTGTTGCGCCTGCAAGTATGCAAAATCAAGTAGACCTTAACTATTATAATGTATGTTACTTTATAAAATTACAATTAAACTATTTTAGCTTTAATTTTTCTAGGTTTTTATTTACCCAATAAAATATTTGTCACATAAAAATGGGTACTTAAGCAAACGAAAATAATATCTTTTGCTGTACTATATCTTTGTAGAATTGAAACACCTCTCACGCAACAAGCGTATAGTTCATTAAATCAAAATTAAAGGCATTAATATTATAAATGAAACACTAAACTAAAATAAACGAAAGATACCAAGCCATTGTTGAAGCCAAATTTAATCCAAAAAGTAAACAAAACATTTACGAAAAATTTGTTTATACGACAATCCTTTTTATTCCATGAGAAAAAACAAAGAAAAACAAAACTTTGTACGTCAAATGTCAATTTTGATTTGATAAGTAGAAGCAAACTATGGCGGCTTACATGCCGTCCTCGTAAAAATGCCTTTGATGCGCAGTGGTCAGCGCTTTCCCCCTTCTATTTCTCTGTAGAAAAATGGCTTTGGCTTTCTCCCCACCCCTTTCTATTTCTATGGTGACCCTTAAAGTAAATATTAATTTTATGTCATATCTCTTTTGTTAACATTTAAATTATTCTTTAAAGAATTCTGTCAGATTCTATAGCAGAAAATGTACAACATGGATGTTTCTTTTTAATATGAAAATAGTCACAAATATTATGACATTGTCACTTCTTATTGGATGATCCTATTTTACTGATTTCTTTTTGTAGTGAATATAAAGAAAAAATTGACGTTGTGGACAATGACATGGAGGACAGTTTGACCTACACTCCCTATGATATATTTAAGTTTAATCAGAACAAGTCAGGTGAGCTTAGTGACGAGGATTACGTGACCATTTTGCATCCCGTAATGGTGGTAGGTATTATATTTAAGGCGTTTTTTATTTATTTATAATTTGCATGGTTCAATCTTGCTTTGTCCTGCGCTGTTGCCAAGCATTAAGCGTTGACAATAAAAAACCTATTGAATCTATTAATAATAATATTATATTATAATCGAACCACGACTGACGAGTAGACGAGTTATTAAACAAAACACATAAAATGCATAAACTAAGTTTTTTTTTGTGGGAACGTAATAGATTTATGTACATATTTATAAAATCATTTAGATACACAAATTGTACATAAAAATAAACATATTTACTATACTACTGATCATTTAAGATTAAAAAAACGGTTATTTCTAACTGACAAGGGAATTTTTTTATTTTGATTTCTAACAAGATCTTTAATGCTGTTAAAGGATTTATCCTTCAAAACAACCTTTGTGTGCCCATTCGTTTTTAAAAATGAATTTGCCACTGACTTATTTGAAGGCTGTTGTTGCATGTCGTCTTCAAAATCATCATCTGTCATATAATTTTTACTGTCATTTGGATTATTGGGCTGTTTAGATTCTGGCGTAGATTTGTAAAGATCTATATCGTTATCTATGGGTAACTCTTAAGTTACAATATCATGATCGACATGGATAAATTCATAAAACGTAACACCTTTTGCGTGTCTCAAACCATTATAAGCTTCATATTGTTTTAGTAGTTGCATTTCTTCGTCACTGTTTTTTTTAAATATTCATTTAGGAAAATTAAAAGAATGTCATTTTCCTCTTTCCATTCAAAATACTTACTAAAGCCGACAATTAGAAATGGTCCCAAACTTGACATCAATATTCATGCATTGGATACTTTATTGACACAACTCATCAAATTTTTGTTGATTTTCTTATTTTCTTGCAAACATTTTAAAGTTTTTTTTAATTCTTTGCCGATTATGGCATTTTAAATTTTGAATAACCTGTTTTAAAAACACGCGAAGTTAAGGATTCCCCAAAAACTTCGACTCATCGAAGGTGTTGCCAAATTTGTTTGTTCGAGTTATCAAGATTTTCAAGTAATAGAAGTTCAAGTTATCAAGTAAAGTTTCTACATGCTTACTCCTGATGCTATTACCAACGAATTTAATTTGAGTTATCGAAAATTCGAGATATCGAAGTTTGACTTATTACGACTGTATATAGTTTTGGTTAGTTTATAAACTATACCGGGTGTTGCTCCGTCGAGCGGGACATAGGGAATCCCATGTAAATTTTGAAGTGGTCCAATATTGGCTCCCCTAATTATTTTAGAAGAAAGTATTATTAGGATTTTTTAAAGAGCACGAAAAGTTGTACCCAGTGTACAAATTTCAGCTCTTCTTAGTCCGCCAGCTAAGAGATAAATGCTAAAATAAGTTACGAATCTTACGCGCCCTGTATTATTAGAAGTTTATAATAAAATACCAGAAAAATTATTTAACCTCTTACTCTCAAGTTGTCAGATCAATGTCACTTCATTTTTAAATAATGAACTACTCAAATCAAGAAAAAAGCACTATTATAAAATGGTTTTATCAGGGAAATAGTTATCGAAGAGTAGCGGACATGTTTGCAGCCTATTTTCCCAATAGGCCAATACCAAGTAAATCGACAATAGAACGGACGATAAAAAAATTTGAAACTACAGGCACAGTAATCAATAATTGCAAATGTGAAGAAAATCGACGTGAAAATCAGAGACAAATTGTACAAAACGAGTGGGATGTAGACGTGATACTTTGTGTAGAGGAGGCCGAAGGAAACATTAGCACGAGACAACTGGAGGACATTACTGGACAAGACCACACCACAATATCTCGAATTTTAAAAAGATGTAAATACCACGCTTAAAGGTACGAAAGACACCAAGAATTAAGAGACGGATACGACGACAGGAATTTTGCTTTGAGATGATGGGGAGGACAAACACTGACAGAGGTTTTTTACAAAATATTTGCTTTACTGACGAATACCCTTTTACATTGAACAACGAACCCAACATTCAAAATTGCCGGTACTGGAGTAACGAAAACCAAAATCGATTTGTTGAGACAAGGACTCAATATCCACAAAAAATTAATGTTTTGGCGAGAATTTTCGGCCACCATATCCTTGGATCATTTTTCCTTGACCGAAATTTGAATGCGAAGTACTTTCTGGAACTTTTAGAGGAACAAATTTTGCCTGCTTTGAACAACCTTGCTCCTGAAAATCAAGAGATTTGGTATCAAATGGATGGCTGCCCAGCACACAGTACCAGAGCTGTGCGCAAATACTTGAACAACGCATTTAATAACGACATCATAGGACCGAACCACGCAATATCTTGGCCAGCCAGGTTCTTTTGCCAAACGATTTTTTTCTATGGGGACATTTAAAAACTAAGCTTTATACCAATAAAAAATATGAAAATTTAGACCAGCTAAGGAATGCTATTTCCGCTAAATATGCCGGAATAACGATGTACCAACTAGTCAACGTAAGAAATGAGTTTTATAATCGTTTGGGTTATTGTCTGGCAGTTAATGGAGGAATATTTGAGCATTTGATTAAATCCTGATATTTTCGTCATAAATTGATTTCTAAATGTAGACAAATTTGTTTTATTGTCTTGCGTAACTGTGAGTGCATGTGTTGGAATTAGCTGTAAACTAAAATGAAATGCGAGGATTCTTTTTGAAATTTCCGTATAAAATTGTTCAGTTTTGGCAATGACATTATAAATTAATGATCTAAATTGTCACTGATAAATCGATATGGTGTTTTTATTATTGATTTCTAGAGTACAGGGTGCATAATGAGATACTACGTTGCAGAAGTATTTAAGCAGTTTACTCTTTACTGGTTGGTTGAAAAATGCTCAAATTTTCATTTTGGGTGGAACTTATTGTGCTCCTCAATAAATCCTAATAGTATTTTTTTCTAAAATAATTAGGGGAGCCAATATTTGACTACTTCAAAATTTACGTGGGATTCCCTATGTCCCGCTCGGCGGAGCAACACCCGGTATAATCTTTATACCACCAATTAACCTCAACACAGCAATAAAGTTTTCTGTTAAGGTTTGTATACAATGTGATTTTCAACCATTTGAGACAAAAACTCAAAGATTTTTTGGTACGATATCCTACAATGAATTTTGGAAATAAAGAAACTAGTAGGGAAATGAGCACGCAAACGCATTTTCCTGCCTAGCCAGGTATAGGCATTGCCTTCCCAATAAAATGTAAAAGTACAAAAATGTGACCACTTTCAAAATGTTTAAAATTTTGCAATATTTAGATTACACAAAGGGTATTTCTTGAAAACATGCTAATATTTAAGGGGGTAATTCTTGGACTCATTTTAAGAAAAAAACTTTTATGAACGTATGCCCTAAAAGTCTTAACTTCTGTGGTACAGGTTAAACACGTTTTTTTAAATTTTTTCTTAATTACTGAGATTATATTGTAGACATCCTTATAAAATTTGGTTTATGTCTTCTATGCATAGTGTACACAAATTTTTAATTTCTCTGCCAATGGCGTCTGTAGGGGTTTTGCATTAAATATTTTTGGAAAAACATCCCCACGACACTGCCTTGATAAAAATTACTTTTAAAATCCTCCTTTATTTTTGAGCAAATATAAATTCCTGGTTTTTCTTTATCGTTTAAAAAATAAAAATCGTTTTACTTCAGGATCAATTTCTCAATTCAATCACATTTTTGTTTATATCTCCTTTATTATTTATCTTATCAAAAATATTTATTTATCTTTTATATAGACAATTTAAAAAGTTGTATTTTTTAATTTATAAATTTTTTGTATTTCTTTTAGTTTTTAAGAAAATGATGATTTTTTCATAAATTTTAAACGACAATATCTCAGAAGCTGTAAAAGCTAAAAACACATTATATGACTTAAATTGAGTTTATACTTTTTGAGTTATAATCAAAAAAACAAATTTTTAAGATTTTTAAAGTATACCCCTGGGAAAAATTTGAAAATAAAAAAATATATTTTTGGAATTTTTTCTGTAAATTTTTGGTAAAATTCACATTTTTGTTTATATCGCCTTTATTATTTATCCATCAAAAATCTTTACATAATTTTTTATATAGACAATTCAGAAAGCTGTATTTTTGTTTTATAAAATTTTTTTGTATGTCTTATAATTTTTGATATATTAATGATTTTTTTATTTTAAAACTTCTATATTTCAAAACTATAAAAGATACAAAAAAAATGTAATACAAAAAATAAAGCTTTTTAAACTGTCCATACAAACAGTTTAATAAAGATTTTTGATAAGATGACTAATAAAAAAGATATAAACAAAAATGTGATTAACTTGAGAATGATCCTGAATAAAACGATTTTTAGTTTTTAAAGCGAATACCATGGACAAAAAAAAAACAAGAAATTAAATTTGCTTAAAAATAAATGAGGATATTTAAAAGTTATTTTTATTTTAAGAAAAAGGAGTGGGGTAGTATTTTTTCTCCAAAAATATTCAATGCAAAACCCGTACGGACGCCAGTGGTTTCGTGTATCAGAAAATGCACCTTGATGTATAGAAGACATGTACCAAATTTTATAAGGATGTCTACAATATTGTCCCAGTTGTTATTAAAAAACTTTATTACCCTGTATCTCAAAAGTTAAGACTGTTAGAACATACGTTTATAAAGTTTTTTTTTAAATGAGGAACACCCTGTATATGGTTGAAATAAATACGTTTTAATTAATTTTGTCCCATAATTTTTTAATGTTTTTATTATACTTGGAATTAGGCTGCATACATTTTTTTATGTCCAATTAGCATATTTTAAAGCCAAAGATAATTAAGCCCGGCAATGAGAGCAACTGCGGGAAAATAATAGGGCTTAAATTACGGGATTATACTAATTTTGGAGCTTTGTTAAATAAATCCTCGGCTAGGAAACTTGATACAAATTATCTCTAATGATTTTAGGAGAGCTTAAGCGGTATATAATTTACCTTTATTTTTTAAATTATACAAATATCCATCTCCTGCAGAACTTACTCTCTTTTAATTAACAAATATTTAAAGGAAAACACTTTAAAATAATATATTTTTGGTAGCCCTTGTTCAGAAAAATCTGACAACATAAATATTTTACATACCATGAAGAATTACATTTATTTCTCATTTTTTTAATAAAATAAAAAAGACCTTTTTTTACAAATAAAATTCATAAATAGATCTTGGAAACCCCGCTCTTCCAATCTAAAAGTAGCTTAACAAAGAAAGCCGACGCGTCGGTAAAAGCTTCGTGAACTTGTAATGACGTAGTGCATCCAATAAAGGCTCGAGATTTTGCGCGCCATTAAACAAGCACATAAAATAAGAGAAAGAAGAAGGGGTCGCAATGCAATGTCAGTGCGCCGGAAGACCGACCACCAGTACGACAGCTTAAATTAACCCGCCGCCAGAAGTGTTTCTTTTCTTTCTATATGAACTTGTAAAAATTCTTTTATTTTGGGCAGATTGCCAAAATGTTCTGTTAAGTTTTTGCTAGAAAAATAGTAGTTTTTTTATGGTAATATACATACTACTTTCTTTGTGTTTAACACCAAAAAATTTGACTAGCACATCTCTTTCTTTAAAAAGTTAATATCAGAATTCAGAAATGTTTTCCTACAAAAGTATACATTTTTCTAAGCTAGTAAGGCTATTCTAAAAATTTCTTCGTGTCAATTGAAACGTGACATATTCTAAGTAAAGTACAGAGGTAACCAGAATTAAAGTGTATGATGAAAGTGACCTAAAGAACTGTAGCAGGCAGGCTTCAGTTGGAGTGGTGAATATAAAAATGATTGGTGTTTGGTATATAAGTAATGTAGATGAGCGGACAAGGTAACATTAAAACTTTTTGAAAATAAAATTTGTTAATAAATTAAACCAAGTGTCACAGGAGTGACAAGTGATACGGGTTGTCTCAAAAATAAAATATTTTAAAATTTCTATTTGTGCTGTAACGTCGTTATATCTTTACGCCTTATGGACTTCGCAGCTGGGAAGGTGACTCGGGTTTTTAAGTGAAATATAAATAATTTCCGTTACTAAATTTAAGTAATTTTTTTCGCCAAAATCAAGGGCAAATTTCCTAACTTTTCCTTTCATATAAATTGTTAATTTGATCGCTATTGATAGAAATGTAAACCTCTGATATTATCAGTAGTTTGTAAGTTTATGTTTTAGATTTTTAAGAACTTGTCAAATTGATTTTAAGGCTATGAGTGTCTATTTAAAAATAATTTCAATCTCTCACATTTCTTTTGATTTCATTAAAGGAAGCTTGATTTACCTAAAATTTGTCAAGGTCAAAATATTCTTTTCCCTCACATTTTTCAAACTAGCAACGTCGCACGACTTGGTTATTTATATATTTGGTATATATTTGACTCGATTAGCCATATTTTGCGTATTATTTAAATGTATATTGTTTTAAATAAAAACTTGTGTGCAGTTACTCTACTCTTTGTGTCATAAATAACAATAGTCTTTTTACAGAGCGTCTATAAAACATTAATTTGCACCTATATATTCAATTCATCTTTAGCCGACAGCAAAGTTTGTGGGCAACTATTTATAAAGCTTAAGCTCATCGATAAACGGTTTTCCCTCTACCCTCCCGTAGAGAAATATCGTACTTTCAAAAGTAAATTCTCTATGTGTACTTTTTTGTGAATTTGATTAAATTTTATCGTCCAAACCGAAATTATACAAAAGTATTCGCATTTTTCTTGAAATTATAGGCATCTAAAATATTTGCTTAAAAAAATATTGAGTGAAAAAATTTAAACTCGGTATGGTTTTTAGAAAAACAGATATTTTTGCGCAAATTCGGATTTGACAATAAAATTTTATTAAATTTACGAAAGACTACAAATAAAGAGTTTGTTTTAAAATTACAATTTTTTTGAGTAAAAGCTACCAAAATAACTTATTTTAGCAGGATATTAGGGTCACATTTTTAAGAGCAATGGATGCGTGTTCTTTGGCAGTGAAATTCATTTGGATCTTTTTGTTCTTCACGTCTTTTGCAATGTTTAAAATCTTCCGGTTCAAGGTATTCTTGATAGAGCGTCAGCATTTTTGTGATTGAATCCTATTCGATGTTCAATTTTAAAATCGTATTCTTTCGTCTTCAGGTAAAATTTCTGGCCATAAAGGTACTTATGAAAGTAATCCAGTCATTTAATAATAACCAAAAGTGTTCTCCTTAAGGCCAATAGCATCTGGTATACCGGGTGACACAGCAGACATGTAACAGCCCATAACTTTTTTATAAAAAAAATGTAATTTTATTACTTTTTATTTAATTAATAAGAATTAGGAAAGGTTAATTTTCAAAATTTAAGAAATGTATTTTTTAACGATTAATAGTTTAAAATTCAAAAAAGGAAACTGGAAAGGGGCCATGGATACAAAGTAGTGAATGTTTGGTATAAAGTAACATCAACTAAAAATTGTAGATTCCTATTTTGGATTTTAAGATATTGGGTGTTAAAAAAACATTTTTAAATTCTAAAAATAAACCATTTTTCTAATAATTGGATAAAAATTAACAAAATCACAAATATTGTTACACTTTATTTTTCACATCTCAACCCCTTTTTCATGTTGATAATTTATAATTTTTACATCATGGCCTACTAAAATCTTGGAAAAAAATCGATTTTAGCAGCCATTTTAAAATTATGACAAGAATCAGGTAGGACAAAAATGTATACAGAGTGCTATTTAAAATTTAAAATTTAGGGTTACTAAGGTGAAAAAATTGGTTTCATTTAATCATTAAAAGCTTGTCCTTATGACGGGTGTATCACCCAAATATTATAATTAATTTTACCAAATAAAAAAGTGTGTTACCCATTATAGTTGGTGTGAATCCCATCTCTTTTAGATAAAAAAAAATGAAAATCTCAAAGCCGCTATTTATATAAATGACAATATCTACATAATGCTTAGTATAAGGTTTTTTTAAACAGAAGTTCTTTTAAGGGAATGGTTTATCAAGTCCTGCGGGACTCTCCAGTATTTATCTCAATTCTCAAACAGTCCATACCGATATTATTTAACGATCCCAAGTCAGTATTTCTAACGGCAAAAGTAAAAGATATTCTTTTCGATGGAATTGAAATAAACTGCAAAAGCAAGGAATTTTCCGTTAATGCAGTGTGCTCACAACTAAAAACACAAGTTCCTGGTTTGAAACTAAAGAATGGAGATGAAAAGATATTACTTATGTCTTTATTAGGCTCGGTAAGTAGGTTTTTTTTTATCTTGTGACAATCTACGAATGCCTTTATGTAAAAAATATGTTTATTCCATTTCTTAAAATTTATTTAACCAAACCATTAAGTAATAATCTCAAACGTGCTTGCCCAGCTTTATTGGAGCTGTCACAATGACAATGAAAAGTGTCTAGATGGTATAACTCTGATCCCATGGAGACATAGTAAACAGCTCTTTTGGGATGCTACATGTTCACACATTTTAGCCAATTCTTATATAGATAAAACATTTAAATCATCAGGTGCAGCTTGTATTTTTGCTGAATTGCTTGCTTTTACAGATACTTGAAATTTAAGTTCTTCTTTTAGAGAAATGCCACTCTAACAAAAAGGGTGAAAATAATAAGGGGAACAAAGCAATCTAGAGATGTGGGTAAGCTTGTAGAACTTGATGGCCAAAAAGAGTTAAACAAGTGGAGTACCAAAGAATGTAATAGGTTTAGAGGTACTGACGGATGGATATTTCCACCATTACTAACAGCCGAGGAGGGACTTGAGTCATTTTCAACAGATTTATGCAGGTACTTTTTAATAAAGTATAAGTATAAAGTTTACTTTTTTATACTTTGTGAACCTATTTTAGTTCTGAAACTACAAAATAAGTTTGTAAAAAAAAACAAAAAAAATACATGTAAAGAGTGTCCTAAAATTAGCTTAAATTAATTTAAAATGAAGTTTCTAAGAACAATTATGCAAATTAATTCTAAATTTCGGACCAAACCTATATCAAGGAATCCCGTTAAGGGAGTTTTAATACATTTAAAAGCATTTTTCCGGTAATATTTATAGGAACTCTGTCTTTCCTATCTACAAAATGGGCTTTGTAAAAAATTACATGTATAAACTGTCAAATTTTAGAAATATGAAACTAGAGTATATAAATGATACAGTCGTAAAAAAAATCAACGTTAGAATATATGAAGCCGACCTAGGGGACCAAAGCAGCAACGAAAATGATAAATGTTACTGTCGCACACCAGATTCCTGCCTTAGCAAGGGTGTTTTTGATTTGACGAAGTGTATGGGCGTGCCGGTTTTTACTACGTTGCCACATTTCCTGAACACTGACGAAGGATATTTAAGAAAAGTTGAAGGATTAAAACCTGACGTCGACAAGCATGGTTTAAAGGTAGCTTTTGAACCCGTAAGTATTTTAGGAATCATAAATTTTATAATTTTTTTCTTTTTTAAATCAATACCTCAAAAATACATCAAGTTATGGTAAAAATACAAGTAAAAATTACAATATATTTAAGGTATTTTTATAGAATATATAAGCTGTACTTTTTAAAATTATCTTAAGAAAGTCTAGTAGTAATAGTACGTTTATTTGTTTAATTTCTTTATTCTCTGACATCCGTAAACATGCCTTCGATAAGTTTTATGCAAATTAACCTGATGGGTACAATTTTATTTGGAATTAATAAAAACCACTTTGGTGTAATTACTAATTTTTCTTATATTTTGGTGCGCACTGCACTTGCTATAGGTTTTGAGTTTTTATCGTTCTTACAAAATAAAAAAAAATACATAACAAAAAAATGTATCATTATTACTAGGTACTAATAATTATACGTTACGCCTAACTTTTTTTCACTGGACTCTATTTTTTGGTATAACATTAAAAAGGTCTGTCCCGAAATGATTCCCTTTTGCAATAAATAAACCTGAGTTTAAAAACAAAAGTCAGAAAAAAGTTAAAAATATATTAGGATACTTGAAATTTATTATTTTATTATATTATTATTATTATTTTAAATGTTTTATAACATATCTAAATTTTTAAATCCACTTTTAAAGGATTTACAAAATCCAGCACATATCTACAACAGGCTATCATATTATAAAATGCTTATGAAAATGTTGCTTACCTGATAATATTTAAATATCATAGTATGTCTTCAACTTTCTCAGAAATTATAACGGCTTGTATCTTGTTTTTAACTTTACCTGTTACCATAGCAACGATCAAAAAGAGTTTTTTTAGGTTAAAAATAATTAATCATATTTACATATTAAATTTAAGGAAAAATGGTATTTATCTGGTAGACCGATAGGTAAAGGTTGCCTCTAATTTGGATCCCATACTATATGTATGTCATAAAGAAACATATTATGAATATACTAATTTAAAATATGTATGTCATAAAGAAACATATTATGTAGGCCCGCATTTTTTAAATCATCAAATACCAGCTGTTAAAACGAAACGTATTTGATGTTAAACAATATTATTTTAAGAGGGTTATTTAAATAAATATGATAAACGTTTCTAAGTTTAAGTCTTGATAAAATACAGAAATTCTCAATATTAATAAAACTTTTCACCTTATTATATCGTATATCATTTAACTTGCCAATTTCAAAATAGTTTATCGCCCCTGCTGTGTGCCAGGGTTTATATGATTCATAACAGCTGATTGGATTTTGGTTAGGATTATGAATTTCCCAATGCGAGTATTGGCTTAGTTATCTAACCGAAAACGTGTGATATAGTGATTCCAACTTTTAATATGTTTAAGTATCTCAATATAAATATATTTATTTTTGTAGGTTGTTGCTTTTTCATATTGGGTGTAAGAAAAACATATGTTTTTGTCAAATTGTTTTATCAATCATCTACTGTCAGTAAATTGATTTGGCTTTAATTTGACAAGTACCTGTTTTTTTTAATTCTTTAACTTTTTTAATAATGTTTTAATAATTTGTTTTTTAAGATGACTGGTTCTCCAATCCGGGCATCAAAAAGAATGCAGTTTAATTTTGAACTTCAACAAACAAAGAAGGTTCCATTGTTTGAAAATGTAACCAACGTATTGTTTCCATTAATTTGGGTGGAAGAAGTAAGTAAAACAATATATTTGGCAGCATTTTAAAATTATATGAAAGATATAGAGAAAGTTATTTGCAACTCATTGTCTTAATTATAATATTTAAAGACCTAACAGTACCAGCAATTTATTAGTACTTTTTTTTTTTTTTTTAATTTTACGATTAGTAACATATATTTTTTTTTTTGCTTTTTGGCCATCATAGAGCGTTGATTTGGAAGGCGATCTGCTTAAAAAGCTACAGGGCATATTTTTTATGCTATCAATCGCAGACGTCATGATCTATGTGACACTATGCTTGCGCTACTTTCGCTTGGTGTAGCCATATATTTTCACCAAAAGAACAAGAAGGCAGTCACGATCACACCTGTGTATGAGATCAAAAAATGAAAGAAGAGGATATGAAGATAATGATATGGCGTTTAGCTAGACGTGGAGGCACATCTGAAAAAATTGGATTTAGAAATCCATTATGAGTGGACACGAATTTGACAGATACTAATTTATTTTATTAAGGGTGATCAGGAGAAACGCGTCAATGCTAAAGGATATAGAGAATGTACAAAAAAATTTGTAAATTTTTTTTAAAGCCTAAGACTTCTGGCATCAAAATAGGCCAATGAAAATAAACTTTTGAATTTAAAGCCTTTAGCCGGTAGGGAGCGTAAAGAATTTAAAAAATTATAAGTTTTTTCTAAATTTCCTAAAAAGATTTAGGTTTTTATTTATATTTTTGGTAAATATATTTAGAGATTACAAAATGACGTACTTAAGTGGTATAGTGATTGGCTATGAAAAGTTAATATTTCTTCTAATTTTTAACCCGGGTTTCCCAAAAAATTTTTTGGTTTTTAAAATTTTAAAATTTTGAACCTTAAAATAATATTTTCACTTAATTCTTTTTACTTTCAAGACGTACAGTAACATTAATATACGTTGTTTTAATTATTATACCTCTGTGGACCTCTAAATATATAATTTAAAATACAAAAATATCGAAAAAATGTTTTTATGATTACAGAAAAATTTGGTAGGGTGACGCATTCTCTCCACATGTAAAGTGAAATTTTAAATAAATTATGTTTTTATTTTGTATTTTCTTACCTACCCTTTCCATACTTTAT
>JAHBCN010011592.1:0-28583 GCA_019359885.1 Listronotus oregonensis
CTCTTACTTTTTCGTCGATTAAATAATTCATTTTTTTTAAAATAACTGTCACTGTTTTTTGCCTTTTCCCTCATGTCGGGGACAATATTCATTTTACTGGTGTTTTTGGTTTTCCTGAAAAAATTTGGTTTTTGAATTACTTTTAAATTGCTTTTTTCGTTAAAAATTTTTTTGAAACTTGGCACGGGGGTTTGTCGATTGGCCCTTTAAAAAATCTTACTTTTTTTCTGTAAAATGTACGGGGGCCCAAAAATTTAAACCCCCTTAAAATTTACAGGGGTTTTCCCTATGTTCCCTCGGCGACCCTGGTTTTGGTAAGCAGGTTAAAAAAAATATAATTGAAAAAAATAAAAATTGATTTTTTTTTGATTTGAAGAAAAATTCACCAGTTTTTTCAGATATTATTATTTTTAAATATTTTTTAACTGTTTTTAATATTTTTTAAAAGTGAACAAATATTTTTAGGCAGGAATAATAAATCAAAAAAAACGGGAAAAATTTTTAAAACATCAAATTTTGTTCGCGTATTTTTTTCGTTTGCGCCTTTGTCGAAACTTGTATTAACGTGAAAATGGAAATTTTGCGTTT
The DNA here is from genome assembly GCA_019359885.1 of Listronotus oregonensis. Classification (NCBI taxonomy): domain Eukaryota; kingdom Metazoa; phylum Arthropoda; class Insecta; order Coleoptera; family Curculionidae; genus Listronotus; species Listronotus oregonensis. Next base: position 589 of record JAHBCN010011592.1, read on the forward strand.
GGCGCTTTTTTGAAACAAAAACTGGTAAAAAACGCTGGCCAACAATAATACAAACTTATTTGAGTTTCAGTCCCAAATATTTTTCTTTGGGTTAATTTATCAAAATTTTTGGACTTGACAAGCCGGGCAGAAAGGAATTGGTATTTGGCAGCATTTTAAAAAAAAGGTGGTGGCAAACTGGTTTGTAGAAATTATTAAAAAGTATGGAAAAGAATTAAGGTCAGGGACAGAAAAAAAAGTCACGGGGAAACCTGCAGAAGTGAAACTAGTGATATCAGCTGTGGTCTTAAAACTCTTCATGGTGATTGTTAGTCACAGCCTGGAACTACCCAGAAAAAATTACCCAATTAGAAGCGATAACTGTGAAAAGAAAAGTGTATGTGGACGTAAAAATAGGGGAAAGTAGCGGTCATTTATTTTTTTGATTTTGCGAACTGGAAAAGATAAAAAAAAAATTTGGACAGAAAAATAGCCAAGCCGTTTCCCAAACAAATTGCGGTTTTAGAGCTATTAAAAAAAGGGGGTTTGAAAGGATGAAATGCTAAAACCTGGTTTTTTTTTACCATTTAGATTTCAGTTATCATCAACGCTCTTAAAAAAATATTTCAAAAAAAAAATCAATTGTTTAACAAGTTATCTGGACAAACGTTTTGGGGTCCTTGATATAAAATAAGGCTTTCATTTCAAAACGAACCCCCCTAAATATCTTTAAAAAAAACACTCCCCAAAAAAAAACAAAAACACGTCGATTTAGATATACAGGGAAGTTTAATTTTCGTATTTGATAAAATTTTATCGGTCACCTCCTAACCTCCAGTTAACCTCACTTTGATATGTCAAATGGCAACCCCCATAGTGTGACACATCATTGTAAGCGGCATGAAATTTGCTATCCAACAGTACTAAGAAACTTTAAATCGATGGACGTAGAAGCGACTTAGAAGTAAAAATGTGTGTTAATTAGTTTATCGTGTTCAAATAATTTATTTTATCAAATACTCAAAATGTGCGCCGTTATTGGCGAGACAAGCTTGTTTGAAATTCCTCGCAGATATTTTAGTGTGCATTCATTCCAATTATTATTTTTTGTGTTACCTGCCACAGCAAAACACTGCAATAGCACAAGTTTTTTAAGACGTTTAGGAACCAGTTAAATATTACTGTTAGGATTGTCATTTTGACACCGTTAGTTTAAAATTAAGAATCTTGATTTTAAAATGGGTAACAGAGAGAATAGAAATAATTTTCCTATATGGGCTGAAGATCGATGCGCGTAGAACCGCCAGAGTATTCAATGAGAGGCATCAAAATAAAAACGTGGGGCATAAATATGTAATGGAATTGGTGCGTAATTTTGAAGAAACTGGATCTGTATGCAACAAGAAAAGTACCAATGAAAGGGTTTTAACGAAGCACGCCAGGTTGAGGTACTAAAGGGCAGTTCGCAATAGAACCACGTTGTCTATTCCAAAAGTTTCTAAGCTGACCAATATTTCTACGGGTTCCGTGCACAAAATTTTGAAAAAAATAAGTTTTTTTCCCTAAAAATACAAATTCTTCATGAACTCAACGAAGACGATTATGATAGAAGAATAGAATTTTGCGAATCAATGTGCCAGCGAATTGACGAAGACCCCCATTTGATCAAAAATATCTGCTTTTCTGACGAATCAACTTTCTTCTTAAATGGAATTCTTAATAGACATAACCGCAGATATTGGGATAATGAAAATCCGCACATATTTCAGGAAGGACATACTCAATTTCCAGAGAAGATCAACGTTTGGGCAGGGATTTATGGAAACGAAATTATCGGGCCATTCTTTCTGGAAGAAAATTTAACTGGGCAACTGTATCTGAACCTTTTGGAAAATGCGATATACCCTTCTATCGTCCAATCTTTGGAAAATCAGGTGGATGAAAATGGTGCTATGGAACTCAGTGAAAATAATTTGCATTTCCAGCAAGATGGAGCCCCTCCCACTTCTTTGCAGTTCGGGGTGGCTCAATGAACGGGTTCCAAAGGGACATGGATAGACAGACGAGGTGCCATCGAATGGCCAGCACGGTCTCCAGACTTAACTCCTCTGGGCTTTTTCCTCTGGGGTTATTTAAAAAGTAAAGTGTACAAAACGCCACCTGCAAATATTCAAGAACTTAAATGTAGGGAATTACACTAGAATGCAGAGGTATTACCAGACAAACTTTCGCCAACGTTCGCGAAGAATTTCAAAACAGACTTTATTATTGTCTCGCCAATAACGGCGCACATTTTGAGCATTTGATAAAATAAATTATTTGAACACGATAAACTAATTAACAAAATTTTTACTTCTAATCGCTTCTACGTCCATCGATTTAAATTTTCTTAGTACTGTTGGATAAAATTTCATCCGCTTACAATGTTTTCCACTAGGGGGTTGCCATTTGACATATCAAAGTAGGTTAACTGGGGGGTTAGGAGGTGACCGATAAAATTTTATCAAATAATTAAAATTTCCCCCTGTATTCTAAATCAGTGTTTTTTTTTTTTTTGGTGAGTGTTTTTTTAAAAGATATTTAGGGTGGTTCGTTTTGAAATGAAAGCACTGTATACATAATAGCAGATGAGTTCTGAAAATAACATATTACCGTATAGTTTAAAAAAACATATGATATTAACAATGACAAAAAATAAAATTACCTATCATCTCTGCAACTTGATGATGACTCATATCCACTTTGTTGTTGTCCTTTACTCCATTGATTGTTACCGTGGTGGGCCGGTTTTTGTAATCATTATTATCACTGCCGTATCCGGAAGTCTCCGCCACGATCTCCTCTTCCCTCGATTGTGTTAGTTTGAATTGTACGGGTTTTTTGTACAATGGAGGAAGACTACTTCTGCGCTCTTGCGTTGCTTGGTAATTGTCTTGGGGTGGTTCTTTTTCGACTATTAAAGGTCAGACCATTTTAATCTAAAATTTAAATTATTTCTTAAAAATGTACAGGGTGATACTCTAAACTTTTTTATTTTAAGCGTCAAAAATTTAAAAGTCGGGATTAGGTACTGAAAAATATTTTCCTTTCCCAAAAAAAAATAAAAAAATTTTTAAAAGGAAAAACAAACAGTATATATATTTTTAAGGGAAATTACTAACAGGTTTGGCAAGGAAGGGTTTACCAATTTTAAGGTTGGTAGGATCATACGGTATAACGCCAGACTGAAAGAAAGCAAAAATTTTCCCCCTTTCCCCCTCCAGTACAAAAATGCCCGCGGCACCCGCGTTTGTTGAATTTTCGACAGTTTTGTCATTTCATAAATATTTATTAGGAATAGAATATTTTTGCCCATACATTCTAAAATTGGGCTCCTTAAAAAAAATATATTTATTTGTGCTAATCATAATCAGTAGAAATTTTTGGTCTAATAAGTAATTTTAAAAATTGACGACCTTTATTTTGGCTAATCCCTTTTTTAGAACCAAAATAACAATTAGGAATAAGTTTGCTTTAAAAGAATTTGTTGATCTCGATCTGGCAACCTTGGGCACCCCTCATAATAATATGGGATTACGGACTGCATCCGGTCGACGCTGTCTTCTTCGGTCGCCGTGCCGCATCAAGACTAGAGTGACCTGCGAATCAAATCAGGTTTTTTTTCCGTAATTATTTTGAATTATATTTTAAATATATTTTTATTTGGATTAAGATTTAATATAATTTTTTTTTTTTACGGTTCTTTCTCTATTTTTTTTAAATAATCTCGAAGGTTTAATTATTTGTTTTTTCTGTTTTCCTTCCTATAAAAGTTTTTTTTTTTGTTGCTCAGATAAAAGTGTGATAGTGGGTCTGATTGAAGCGTGGTTTTTTATTTTTTTTATAGGAAGTTGTGGTTCTTTAAATAAGCGAGAAAAATTAGAATTTTGGTTTTGGGTTGGCCTAATGTTTTAATCTTTCAAGTCTTTCTTTTCAACGGAAATCTGTCCCCCCCAAAAAATTTTTTAAATTCCGGTTCAAATTTTTTCGGTCCTAGATTTGATGAAAGGCTGTTAATTATATTTTTTTTTTTTATTTCCCAACGTAAAATTTCAAAAATTTAATTTTAAAATTTTAAACCCCTTTTAAAAAAGGGGTTTTAATTTTTTTTTGTTTTATTGGAAATAAAAAATTTGAGACTTTTTGTAAATTAATAAATAAACTGATATAAATAAAATTTTTGTCAAAAATAAAAAAAAGTCTTTTAAATGGCTTAGGCCAAGCAAGAAACTTTCTTGGGAGGGGGCCTTCCCCGGCCTCAGTCGACAAGTGGCTAAGTCCCCTTTCCCCCCTTTGTCCTCTGGCGGGGTAGAAATCTGGAACGGCCGGACTTTTAATCCTGTCCGCCTGCAATATTACCCTTTAAGACCCAAAAAATCTAAATACATAGTTTCAAACATTTGGGGCCCCTGGCCGGGCAAATGTGGAGGGTGTCGGGCACTCTGCGGGAAGGCTGTGTTTTCCCGGCCCCCCAATAACACCGACTTAATACCCAATAAAGCTTACAAAAATCTGAAAAGACGCGCGGAACGCAATGTATTAAAAACAACAGTGTTAACTGACCGCAAAAAAAAGAAAATATCGAAAAAATCTCCCAAAAAAGCGATTGACAACCAGTACTTCAACGTCCGGCGTTCGGGAGATACGGACTGATTAGTGTGTGTGTGTGGTTTTTACCTGGGGGGAAAATTTTTCCCTTTTTTTGGGTCGGTAGAAGGGATTCATGACGCTGGCCCGTTTTCTTTATTTTTTCAACCTTTGCCTATTTTAAATTAAACTCCTTTTATCCCCTGAAAATCTGTGCCTGTAAAATTTGTTTGCCAGACTGTATATAAATATATTTTTGATTTACCGTAAAATTCTAAGCATAATGCATATAACATACCATATACCTAAATTCAATTTTTAAAATATTTTTTTTTAAAACCTAATTAATAAAATATTATAAAAACCAAGGTTTTATTAAACACTGACAGATAAAGTAATAAAAATTGAAATAAAATAATAAAAACAATGAGTAATTAAAAAAAAGATGCTCTACTGGGCCTTCATTTTCTTTAACACATCGTATATTATTCTTACAATTTTCCTAATAGGGTTTTTATAATTATTTATAATTTGTGTTAAAAATTAAAAGTAGAAACACAATTAACAAAACCCTGCTAAATAACAGGGAAAAATCAAACCCCGTCTTTTCTTTTTAAAGGTTTTAATTTCATTGAATTTAAAAATGCCCGATCCCCAACCAAAAAATTCAACAGGATAAATTTTTAAATTTCGTTCAAATCCTATCGTTTTAAAAAAGCTAAAATGCGAAATGTTTTTAGTTTTACACAAAACACACCCAGACTCCCTAAATTTTAATTTGAATTCTTGCTCATTGTCTGGTATTTTTGGTTTTAAAAACAACTCAAAAAGGACTTGGTTCATAAAAATACTTTCAAAAAAAAAAAGTTGTTTTTATTAATTCTATCTACAATTAGTTGGCGTGACCCATACTTTTTGCATTTGGGGGAAAAATTTTTAATTGGGATTAATTTTTTGGGTTAAAATTTATTTTTTAAGCGTTCTTTGGACTTTTTCCATGGGTTTGCTAAATACTTTCTTCTTTCCCCTAAACCCCCGAAAGCCGGGAATTGTTTGGTTCCTTCTTGAAAGCAAAAAATTTAATTTTGTAATTTCATCTACGTTAAAGTTCTTTTTTTCCTTTGTAAATTTGACGTTTTTTAAACTTCCTGTATATAGATGTGAACGTTTTTTGACTTGGGACATGCGTACCGGTTATCTTCTATGTTTTTTAATGGCACGGCAATTAAATTATTTTTTTTATAATAAATTAATAAATTTGTTTTTTCTTCAATTGGAATTTTTACCTTTCGGAAAATCAACTGTTTTAAATGCGAATTTGAAACGGTTGAATTTGGTATATGGTATGCTGTATAAAATTATCTTGAATTTGGGGAATGAAAAAATATTTATATTAGGGGGTTCAAAAAAAAAATTTTGCTTTTCCCTTTTCTGTCATTTTTTTTAAATTTTTTTATGAGTAGAAAAAAAATTTTTCAGTACCTACATAACCTACTTTTAATTTTTTTTTGGGGGCCTATAAAAAATTTTAGGGGGCGCATTAGGGGATCATTACACAAAAAATCCTTGTACCAATATTATGGGTTTAAAATCCTTTATGACCCTTTTTCGGGGTTCTTTTTTAAAAAAGAACCCCTGTATATATATAATTTAAATACATTTTTATGTCTATCTTTATATATTCGATACGGGCATACCTTTATTTTTGATATTTTATAAAAAATATTTTTTTTTACTTAAATAGTCTGCATATTGTATCCCCAAAAAAAAGAGACTTTAAATAAAAAAACACATTTGAAAAAAAAATTTACCAATAGCCCTACTTTTAAAATAAAACCCTTTTTAAAGTTGTTCCAACGGAGTTTATTAATAAAGTGTATAGAATACCCCTTTTTTTTAAAATTTTTTAAATTTTATATTAAATACTCAAAAAGGATCGTTTGGGACGGACACAGTATACAGGTAAACTGTTTAAAAAAGGAAAAACGCCAGTTTCACCAAATTTCATTTTTTTTATGACAAGCCATAAAATTTGGAAAAGTTTGTCGGAGCCCTGCTTTGAAAATTTTTTTGTATTTTTTTTAAAATTCTCCCCCCATTGAAAAAGTGGCAACTGAAATTTGAGTCTTTGGGTAAAATATTTTTACTCAAATTTTGCATAAATATTGTTACTTGGGTTTTTTTCGGGGTCATCAATCAGAATATGAGGTGGGAAATTTAAAAAACTTTACATCCAAGATGGTAGATCCCAAATGATGGTATCAAAATAGAAAACACTTAAAATACTGGGAATATGGATAAAACATTTTACTTAGGGGGTTTCGTGGTCACTTATTACGAATCTAAAGTCCAAATTCAAAAAATTTGAAATCCAAGATGGCTAATCCGAGATGGCGAATCCAAAATTTCTCGTATTAATTGAAAAACAATAAAAATACGTAAAATTTGCTATAAATGTTTTCCTATTTACAATATTTAGAAAAAAAATATCAAAAGACATATATTAGAGGGCAGTTGGTTATAGCATATTAAAAAATTATACAGAGTGTTACAAAAAGAATTATCTTAATTGAAAAAAAAAATTAAATATGAAATATTTTATAGACGTTATTATTGCAATTGGAAAATAAATATTTATAGGATTAAAATACATTTTTAAACTTGTTACCTAGACAACTACTGCTGCAGATGAAATGGAAATTATAAATAGTATTTTTTAGATTTGGATGCACATATATTCCAAACTATTAGAGATAGACATATGAGATGTAGTAATTTTTAAAGCCCTTTGAAAGATTTTTTTAATAATTCAACAGGGTGTTCGATTTATAAAAATAAATTACCATTAAACTTTAAAACATGATTGCCAATTGTTTCCTAAATTCTTTAATCGTAAAAGAAGTGAAAAAATAATACTAGTTTGCTTATTTAAAGATTTTTTGTTTTGACTAACAACAAAAAATTAGTTTTCGCTATAGACGCATAAAACAATGCTAAATTTTTGGTAATAGGTTTGGACGCTCGCTTACTCAAGCGGGCATCCACCGAGAGAAAATACCTTCACACGCTGCTATATAAACGAACACTGTTACCAAAGATATAAAAATGGTTACAATAATTAGAAATTATTTTTGTGGGAAATAGGCCAAACTCATTATATTATTGATAATTTAAAAACATCTTTTTCCTGTATAATAATAAAGTTTTAAATATGTAAATTTTTACTTTAGATTAAAATTTGACAAAAATAATCTATTCATAGTTGATTAGATACACGATGTTAAATATAATTTAGAATTTTTTAAATTATATTTTTTATTTTATGACGTCCATACTATTAAGAAATGCTAGAATTATACAACAAAAAATAATATTCATTTATTATAGAAAAATTGAAAGACAACCACACATTAATGACTAGTTTTCTACAGTTAAAATTTTTTTTATTCTTTATTTATGTTATGCATATCGTGTTGTTGTTTCTGCGTTGCGTTTTCTCTGTAATAGTAATAATAAGACATTAAAATGTGCATTTTTGCCGATGTTTTTCAGGTGCGTATATTAGAATGTCTAGAAATATTTGTCAATAGTATAATTTCCTCTTACTTACATCCACTCAACTGGCCTTTAACAAAGTGTTCATTCTTTTTATTTCATTTTTTGTCAAATTCTGAAGCCTCATGTTTAATTTTAAACAGACAGACATACAAAGACACACATACATCCAAATTAAAAATTTACGTATTTAAAATTTTATTATTATACAACAAAAAAAAATGTATTATTACAACGAATTTGTCCTATTTCCCACAGAAATAATTCCTAATTACTGTTACCATCCTTATAGCTTTGGCTTTCAATAAAGATCGACAATATTATTTCTCAGTTTCCATTGGCCGAAGTAATCGTCCTTGGGAATTTTAATGTTCATAATAAGGATTGGTTAGGCTCTACAAAAACTGATACACAAGGCAGAGCAGCAGAAAATTTCGCAATCAGTAACTCGCTCACCAATCTAATTATGGAACCACCTACTTTCCTAGGGTTCCCACTAGGGATGCGCGATGTTCATCGATGGTCTAAAAACATCGATGGTTGGTTGATCGATGATCGATGGTCGGGTATCGAAAACATCGATGATAACATCGATGTTGCCTTCTAACATCGATATTTTTTGCAAAGGTAAAAAAAAGTAACAATGTTTTAAAAACAAATAATCTTAAGGATATACTAAAATTTTTTATGGTGTGTCTTTTTTTGTTATGTAAAGTTTAGTAAAGACATAAACGTTTTGCCCATTTATTTATAAATAAATAATAATGAAATGTTATTTCTTTAGCCACAATTGCACCGAAGTTTTTGTCTATTATTGCAACTTCCGTTCCATCAAAACTTTTGTTTTTTAAAAGCAGGGGCAAACAGTAACTTAGCAGCGAAATAGGATAAAGGGAAAATTATTATCAAAATTACTTTTTTTACAAAGCATTAAAAAATCTTATTGGGATCTTTTATTTTTTTTATATTAATTGATATTTTAAGTTTTTTAATTATCTTTTTTACTAAGAGTTTCGTTTTAGTTTAAAAACCTGTATTATATCTTGTATATTTTAAATCAATAAAGCTGTCTTTAGTAGTATTGATAGCTTTATTGCTAATAATTAATAATGCTAATAGACCATGAACAAACCATCGCATCGTACCATCGATGTTAGAAAAACATCGATATTGTATGCTCGATATATCGTTACCATCGATGGTCAGGTTTCGATGTTGCCATCGATGTTTAACATCGATGTTTGGCTTCGATGTCGCATCCCTAGTTCCCACCCATAATTCCAACCCCTAGATCTCTTTCTTACTTCCACCCCCGAACTCTATTAAGCATCAGTAACTACTCCCCTCGGTCGCTCTGACCATGGTTTGGTCACAGTATCATACTCCACACATTTTGAGGCAACTGAACGCATGCCGCCACAAACCGTCTGGCACTACAATTTGGCCGACTGGGATGGTCTGAGAGATTTCTTTGCCAGCTACCCTTGGGATCCTACCTGCTTTCAACTTGCAATTCAACTAGGCATTAAGACCTATATTCCCCACACTAAAAAGAACCTCATAACTTCAAATCACAAACCGTGGTTTTGTAAATCCTGTGACAAAGCCAGACTTTTAAAAATTCAAGCCCACCAAAAGTTTCTTTAAAATCCCAGCCCCGAAAACCGACAGACTAGCATAGAAGCGAGAAATCAGTATAATCAGACCATCTCAGAAGCCAAAGACCGTTTTAACAATCGGATAAAAGATAAAGTTCTCTCTTGCTCTAATGGCAGTGAAGCTTTCTGGTCCTTTGCCAAAAATATTAGTCAGAACTTTTGCACAAATTCTTTTCCACCCCTAATCTCTGAAAATGGAATTGTCTCTACCCCCAAAAGGGAAAAAACAGAACTATTTCCCAAACAATTTCTAATTCTACGTTTTATCCCCTTTTTAACTTCCTCTTCCAACAGTTGTCCCTGTTTCTCATAAAATGTCCGATATTTTTTTTTAAGTCAAACAGATCAAGCGTATTCTTTTTCTCTTAATACAAAAAAAACGTCTGGGCTGGATAGCTACCAGCAATCGTCAAAAAAAGGGCCCCCGAGTTTCCAACTGTACACTTTGTATTAAAACAAATCAGACCCTCTTTAGAATATTGTTCTTATGCTGGGGAATGGCGTCCCCTACAACACTTAGATTCGGGACTCCATTTAAAGAAGAGCCGTTCGCTTATTAATGATCCAACGCTACTAAGGCTTTCTCTTCTTGCCCACTGTCGAGCTGTGGGGGTTTGCTCTTCTATAGGTTTTTTCCCACCTGTTCAGAGGAATTGGCCAGTATAATTCCTTTCTGGCGCCCCAAAGAAACACTTGTGCAATTTTTATGCATCCTTTTACAGTTCAGTTAGAGAGGCCCCGAACTTCCGTTTCTTCGTTCCTTCACCCCTAAGTGTCAAGACTATGGAACCTGCTGCCCGCAAAATTTTTTTCCTTTCCCCCAATCTCCAAATATTTAAGTCCCGTGTGAAAAACACCCTCTCACCACCCCTTAAGACATTAGAAAGGCATCCCTTCGTGGACTGTACCAAGATAAAAAAAAACAGTGTTCTTTATATAGCGAGTTTGAACGTATTTTCTCTCGATGGACGCCCGCTTGAGTACGTCCAGACCTATTACCAAAAATTTAGCTTTGTTTTGTGCGTCTTATAGTAAAAACTATAATTGTCTTTGTTAACAACGAAGTTACAAATAGCGGATACTTAATTTGGATAACTCTATATATACACACCGAGTGTTTCTCGGAAGTGATTCACCTTTGTACCCTTTTTTGTGTAAAAATTTTGACCTATTAACTTGTTATGTATTTTTTTCTGTTTAACCGGAAATTACTAATACTTTTAAATTTTAAATGGGATCACCGGTACGTTTTCTTCAACTTAAATAGGTTTTAACATACTTATTTTATGTTTAGTATGCTAAATTCCTTTCTAAGCCGACATCTCCTACTTAAAATCTACCTCCGTGCCAAAATTTTACTTAAAAGTAAGAGTTTTTGTTTCCTGTTAGTCACTGTATAAATGACATTTCGCCATACATATAGTTTTAAAATCGTCTTGTCAAAGTTGCATTCTAATTTAATTTTAAAAAACAAAAAAAAAAAAATTTTATTTAAATTTATTATTTAATTAATTTTAAAAATTTTATTAATTAATTAATTTTAAAAATTTTTAAAATTTTTATTTATATTATATTATATTATATTATATTATATTATATTATATTATATTATATTATATTATATTTAAAAATATTTTAAAAAAAAAAAAAATATTAAAATAAAATATATAATAATAAATTTAAAAAATTTTTTAATATAAAAAATTTATATTTTTTTTAAAAAAATTTTTTCGGGAAACAATTTTGAAAAACCCCCGGGAAAAAAGGAAAAAAAAAAAAACTTTAAATATATCAGCAAAATTTACACCTACTTTTCGAATGGTCTATCGAGACTTTGACAATGTTGTCTAAATGGGACACCCAGATTTGACAGCTCCTCTGAAAATAAACAAAAGAAATAGAATGTCAATGTATATTAATTGGTATATGCCAAAAATAGTACATATACAGGGTGTTTGCTTAATATTGCGAAACTCCTTAGATAAAAATATGAAAAATTTCCTATGAACATATGTCCTAAACTTCTTAACTTTTAAACAACAGGGCGATAAAGTTTAAAGAAAAAAATAAATCGTCTTTGAGCTGCCATCATCAACTTTGTTTTTTTAAATACGGTCCTGGAATTTTAATTATGGATTTTAAGAACTTTTAAGACCCCAAAACCAATAATGTATAACACTTATTCGAAAAATTTGTATTAATTGCAATTTCCATAAGAAATTATGTGTTAGAGAGAGACAAATAATATATTTTTGGTAAGTGTGATACATTATTGGTAAAAATTGATAAATGCTCTTAAAATCAGTAAAAAATTCAGAACCGTATTTAAAAAAAAACAAAGTTGATGATGGCAGTTCAAAGACAAAACGTCGGTGTGTAAATCTAATAACAGTGTCTTGTAGAACGGAAAAAGTAGCAATTAGTATGTAAAATTTATTTTGTTATATCTATTCAAATAGACTCATAAAAAAATAAAAATAAAATCCCGAATATTCGGTTTTTTTCCAAAAGTCTTCGAAATAATTTGAAATTTTACACTTTTAAGGTGGCATTTTGATCAGCATAAAATTGCGCAACTTTGCCTTCATTTAACTGACTTCGTATCTCTTTAGTTTCCGAAATCCCAATGATGAGGCTTGAATTTGGGACACCCTGTACATTTTTTTTGTTTGGCCTAGAAAAGTACAATTTATTGTTCATTGACTTCAAATTAATACAATCATACATTAATTCGATTTTATCTAAGAAATCAAATAAAATATTAATGACTAGAAAAATAACTCTATTAGGTTCAAAAATCTTAAATAAACGTCCGTAAATATTTTATTCGACCTATTTACTAAAAGGATTCCACATTGACATTACCGATATCCACATCAATATTTAATTTCCTCAAGTAAAGCCTAATCGATATTTCTGTCTAACTTTAAAAATCTAAAAATAATGTTAAAAATTTACGAAAAGTATTAGAAATACGGTAATTTTAGACATAAATTTACAATATCTTGGTTTATCGCTTTCCATAAGTCAGTGGCGGATTTACCGGTATGCTAAGTACGCTGCAGCATAGCCTTGGGGCCCCGCAGAGGCCCTCCTTTTATTTTAAAAGTATACTCCAATATAGATCTGTTATAGTTATTAAGGTATCAAGGGTATTGTAAGGATAATAACGCTTGAGGTCGATGGTGTGTTACGTTGACCGAAAGCGTTATTATCCCTTAATACCCGTGGTGCCTTCAACGTTTAATGTCCGACTAAATATTCTTTATATGAGAAAAATTTGAATGAATTTTGAATGTATTAGTTTAAACCAAATCAAGTACTAGCATTTACCTGAAAAAATTGTCGAAACGTAATTGTGGTAACCATGGTTGTAAGTTATTTGTCAATAAGACAGCACATAAAAAATAATTTTGCGATTGAGGCATAAAAATGTCCGAAGTAGTGGAAAATACCCATCTCCCCAAGATATTTTAGTGAAAGCTGCTAAAGCTGAGCATGCGCTTGTGCCAGAAAAACTAGGCGGATTTACGAGAAAGAATATTTCCATTTTGAGGCCTGGCTGACGGAACATTGCGTGGACCGTGTGGACGAAACCGTTTTGATGGCTTATTTTCAAGATTTGTTAGAGTCAATTCTCAAAATTCCCTTTGGAAAAAAGAAATTTAATAGTTCATAAGAAATAAGAAGTAATGAGTTGAATTTCTCTGAACAGTTCCAAACAACTTAGAAATTTCAGCCTAAAAAGTCGAAGAGGTTCTGACTCGCAACAATTATAACTTTTTGAAAGAAGCGCCGACTGAAAAATATTTGGCAGATAAAGTTGCAAGTGATAGGTGTATTCGGAGCTGGTAGAAGAGACGAGCTTGTGAAAATGAAGTTTTCCGATGTGTGTGATATGGGTCAGCATTGACATTCCACAAAGTAAAAATGGACAAGCAAGGAGCTTTTTGGTTATTGATGACAGAGAAATGTGCGCAACAAAGTTAATTCGGGACTATGTGTCTTTGCGACCTAAAAGTGCAGCCTATTGATAGGTTTTTTTGTGCTATCGTGATGAACGATGTACTGTGCAGCCTATAGATACCCTTTAAGATTGCTACATATTTGGGTTTACCTGATGCTAAGGCGTACACAGGACATTGTTTAAGACGTACAGCGGCAACAATTCATTCTGATGCGGGAGGTAGTTCCGAGAGCTTAATGAGGTTAGGAGGCTGGAAAAGTTCTTCGGTAGCACGAGGGTACGTGGATGATAGTGAAAGCTCCAAATTGGCTAATGCTTCCCTTGTAGTTGGGAAAAGTATTACTTCAAGTAACACAGCAACTGCGCTGCGGTGGGGTATGGAAATGTGAAATTTTCCGGTCAGTTTGAAAATTGTACGTTTTACTTTAAAAAATAATTTTTATTATGATAAGTATATTGTGTAAGTATGTTTGTATTTTCGTAATAAATGCTTAAATGAAGATAATTGATTGTTTATTTATTGGTAAATTTGTAGGCCCTAGGGCGTTATTTTTTTAAATAACGCCCTAGGGTAATATTTCATATTTAACTGACTTTGACATAATATTATTATTTGTCAAATAATATACCAGTCGGACATTAAATTAATTAAAATGCCACTCCAGTAATAATTACACAGGCCCACCAAAAAAAAGTTGTGTTTGCTGGGTGTCGGACAAGGATTTTCTGGCGTATTTTTTTCCGCTGAACACGAATCTGATTTTAAAATTGGGGGTCAAACAACAAAAAATGGAGAAAAGCCGTAATTTTAGAAATTAACTTTTTTTTTTAATTTAAAAGTAAATATCTTAAAAACTATAAAAGATACATGAAACTTTATAAAACATAAACTATGTATTTTTACAAGACCTTTAATTTAAGTTATATAATCTTTTTGTTTAAATGCAATATTTTTCGAGTTATCAGAAAATCGAATTTTCAGGATTTTTTCAAACTATGCCTCAAGCAAAAATTTGAAAATTATTATTTTTTTATTTTTAGATTTTGTCTGCAAATTTTAAGTGATTTTGGATTCAAATAAATAAAATAAATGATTTATTATAAAAAAAAAACAAAAAATCACATCAACACTCGGATGCACGACGGTGGTCTGTCAGTCCAGGCCAAATACATAATGCTTTATAATTTTCGAAATATTTTTAAAAAAATATTGTCCTTTTAGGTACCTTTTGGAGTATCAGCTACTTATATTTTGTGATATAGAAGTGCTTATTTTTTTATATAATTTGATGTAATTCGAGCTTTGTCCTGATAGACCACCGTCGTTGCAATGTGCAATATTATTTATCACGCGATTAGTAATTCCATTTGGAAAATATTCGGTAAATTAAACCTTGCCGAATATCGTAGACATTTTTGGACATTTGGTTAGTCTTGTCTAGAGCGTGCAATGTGACCGATGGTCTTTATTTATGTCACACTAGAAAGGAAAATATAGTTTCTTATCTGCCAGGCACTATTCTTGAAGGAAAAGAGGATGACTTGGGGTGGATATTGTGGACAAAATGTCATCAAGTTACAATGTTGCCAAAATACAAATCGTTGGCCTTTAGTAATATTTTATGGAATGCAAAATGTTGCATCCAACAATTCTTTTGTAATTGTAAGACATAATAATTCTTCTTCTGATTTAAGTAAGGAAGAACACCTATTTATAAAAAATTTGGGAAAAAAACTGGTAAAAGACCACATGTCTTTAAGAGCTACACAGGTACATTCGTGATACCGCTGAAAAATATTCAGGAACCAGGTGGCAAGCTGAACCTGATCCCCCTCCAAATAAAAGGGGTAATTGTAAATGTTACAAAAAACGTAAAACACGCTATTTTTGTTAATTTTGCAAATGCTGGCTCTGCATGGAACATATTTTAGCCTACTGTAGAGAATGTGCGGACCAGCAAGCAAATAAATAGGATTAATATTTAGGTTGATGCAATTTCTGCAATGAAGTTTTTTAATGACACCTATTTGCATTTTTTGTTAGTTTTAAGTTCCTAATATAAAAATATATTATTTATGTTTCGCATCTAGCGTTTTTTTGTAACTATTTAAATTTTAAAAAATAAATTGTTTATAATCACACTTTTTTAAGTTTTTCTTATTTTAATAAAACCAAGAAAGATATTTTTTTCTATGTAATGAAAAAACAATGAAACATATGCAAGAACTTAATAATAAAATAATTTTTGACCAAATGTATTACTAAAAGCAAAAAATCACTCCGCCGTATTTGGTCCTAATAGACCACCGTCGTTTACTCTTGATATTTTGAATAGGTCGGGCATCGTAGTGTTTTAATAAAAAAAAATCCTATTTTGGACTGAATTTTTTTGTCAAAATTACATTTTCGTTTATTATTGATCTTATCAAAAGTGTTTATATAACTTTTTATATAAATAATTTAAAAAACTCTCTTCTTTGTTCTATGAAATTTTTGTATCTCTTATAGTTTATATAGTCGTAGTCCAAACATTCCGTTGTAGAAGGTTTCTGCCGGTAATTGACCCCCAATTTTGACTTCAAATTCGTGCTTCAGCCGAAAAAAATACGTCATAAATTAAAATCCAGAAAACTATTCATGATACGCTAAATGTTAATTACATACAAAAACTTCAACTTATACCCTACACCAACCATTTTTATTATTAAATTCGCATAACGTTCGTCGTTCAGTAAAGTGTGTAAACCAAGTTATTTTCTTCAAGCTTCGAGCAAAAATTGACATAAATAAAGCAACAGATATTGTGGTCAGAATTGACAACATAATGATTGCAGAAACGAAGCCAAAAACTTATACTAAAAGATGATTAAATTAGAATTTGCCATGTTAACATTAATTTGGAAACAAGAACTAGGGCGCTTTAATAGGGTTTCTACCAAATTGCATTCGCCTGGTTTGGATATACAAGGATACAATTTATTAGGATTCTTTAAAACAAATTTTACAGGTCAAAAAAATCTAATTTAGAAACCGATAAATTGGAAGCAAATACTAAAGAACTAAGCGAAGATATTGAAAAAGAATTTGCTAAATCCAGTAAACGCAAAAGAAAAATATTGCGGGGCTAATAAGGAAACTGAGATGCCTATGTTTTTTTGGAAAAGTGAAATTTAGAAATGGATTTTTTGATATACGAGTTACATCGCTGAAGTTCTATCTATCAAGATATAACAGTTAAATTTAAATGTTTCTTTAATAAAGGTGATATCTCAAAAGACGATATTGATGGGAAAACTTAAAAAAACTCATAGAATATTACAACGAAGATCTTGAAGAAGAACTCATTAGCGATCGAAGCCTTGTAGTTCAAAAAATAATAAAAAATACCTAACTCTCAAACAAACACGAGTTGCTCAACAATGTTAAACATCATCTATAGTAAGGATATGATAGTATTTCCCAATTTATACTCCGCCCTAGAGATATTTTTAACGCTACCCGTAACAAGTTGTGGTTAGTGATGTGGCAAAAAAATAGATTTTTGGGAATTTCAGTTAAAAGTGATTTTACTGATAATTTAAATTACGGTGATACAATAAGGAAATTTGCCGATATTAAAATTAGAAAAAGAGTTTGTTTTTGTGATTTTTGTCCGTTTCCTATATGTTCATATTTTATTTCCTTACTACCTAGTTTTTTTACTATTTTATTTTTTCTGTTGTACTTTTAGTGCTCTATATTTTTGTACTTTTACTTAAATATTAGCAAAACTGGTTATTTATATTTTTGTATTTTTGAGTTTTTATTTGTTGGTTGGTCTTAAATTTTTGTATTTTATTTTCTTTATTTTTGATTTTATTTAGTTCTTTTTTATTTATGTAATTTTGTATCTTATTATGTAGAATGTACCTGGAGTTACTTTTAAGTTATTTGATTACGAGTTGAAAGTGTTTTGGTTTTGATCTCATATATATTTTTCCTATTTACTTATTTTTTTTGTTTCGTTTTGATTTTGTTTTAATTTATTGATAAATTCTAAAATAAAAATATTTGTTTTATTTTATCCTTTGCATTAAAAAAAATGGGTAGTTGGTGGGCATATATTAAAAAAATAAAAATAAAAAGTAGGGGGCAGGGGCAAGGGGCCCCAAGAATTATGTAGCGTAGGGCTCTATAAATCCTAAATTCGCCACTGCCATAAGTAAAAACAGATAACAAAGTTTTAACCAGATAACACTGTTCTGCATGAAAATTCTCCCCACCAAGCTGAAGTATTATATTTACCTACGTAACCTTTACACTAATGTGTAAATTGTCGTTTCATATACAAAATCCAGAGAGCATCAACAATATATTTTTGCCTTTCTTGGAGGCCATCCATAAATTACGTCACACGAATTTCAGGATGTTTTTACCCTTCCCCCGTCCCTGTCACAACTCATCACATTTATAATACCCCCTCCCCCTCAGTGTGATGTCACATATTTTGAAATTTTACATCTAAAAATATTCAAAACAGTACAACCATTTTTTCTAATTTTCATTAAAAATATTTTTTAATAGAACTAACATCAAATCAAATATTTTAAATTTAAATAATTGACAAAATAAAAAAAAATCTTTAGTTTTTCGTCTACATTTAAGTTTTGCGTTTAAATAAGTTAGATTTTTACATGTGATGTCACAAAGCTGATGACCCCCCCATACCCCTTGTCACACAATGTCACAATCCTCTACACCCCGCCCCCCTTTCTTAGGTTGATGTAATTTATGGATGGCCCCTTATTACCTTACTAAATAGCGACTGTTTATTGATTTTTTAAAGACAAATCCAAAGGCAGTTCTGTTGTTTAATAGAAACAAACAACCTTCTGTTTTTGTGGGTCATGCTATACATATGAAATAAACGTATGAGAGCATGCCTATATTATTTTAAAGCATTAATTATGGATCCGTATCGAAATTGCTTTAATCCTATATGAAAATAGAATCCCTGACATTATTTATGATGAATTTACCTAGGGCTTCATTCATTTCCCCAGTAGTCAATATGGATGAATACGCTATATTTCAAGTACGTACTTTTCGGACATCCTGTGGTATTCTATTATTAAGGTCCTGCGGTTTTATTAAATTTCCAATTTTTATTAACTCAGTTTTTTAACTATTCTTAGAAAAACTACTTACCTCTTTCTCTAGCCCACTGTTGTTTTTTTCTTTCCACCAATGACATAGATCTTGAATTGTAGCAGTGCGGAGCGGTCATCTCAGGATCATCGTATGAAATCTAATTTGTCACAAAAACTTAACAAACTATTGCCTAAATGTTGCAATAATTGAAAGCTGAAATAATAATTATTTTTTCTACTAGCATGTGGAAAGCAGCACTTTTCCGCACGCAATTTAGTTTGGAAAGTGTCACTTTTCCGCACTATTGCGGAAAAAAATCACTTTTCCGCACTAGTGCGGAAAAGTAAACCCTTGCAAATTTTCCACTTAAACAGGTACTTAAAATGTTTTTAATTCTGAAGTTTGACTTAGTATAATTCTATTATTGGCATAGTATTCTTTTATTTGTACAAATTAGGTGTAAAATCAACGAAATATTTACTAAAAATTAATATTGTTTTAAAAAAATTGTTTCAAACATCCTGGTATATATTAAAATTGCTTTTCAGATTTTTAGTTTTGACCGGTGCCGGTGTCCATATTATAAAAGATCAAAGTCATTAAAAGTCATCGATAATTAAAAGTGTCTTTAGTACATTCTGATCAGTATCGTCGATTTTGAATAAAAAACTTTCCCATGGAGTCTTCTGACAGTTACCTGAATCCATTCTCAAAGCAGCCGAAATAGCAAATTTAGATTTGTTGCCGTCCAAGTCGAGGCACAGGTACGAGAAAGAATATGCAGCATTTACAAGCTGGTGTGGCGAGAAAAAA
This sequence comes from Listronotus oregonensis, assembly GCA_019359885.1. Classification (NCBI taxonomy): domain Eukaryota; kingdom Metazoa; phylum Arthropoda; class Insecta; order Coleoptera; family Curculionidae; genus Listronotus; species Listronotus oregonensis. Next base: position 20,318 of record JAHBCN010011592.1, read on the forward strand.
ATCAAAAGTATGAAATAAGAAGTTTTTATGGCATATTTCGCGGAACTTGCTAAAACATGTAAACCCAATACCTTATGGTCAAGGTATTCCATGTTAAAAAGTGTCATTAAGATCGAAAAGAACATGGATTTAAGCAAATATTTCAAAGTTTCATCATTTTTGAAGAAGCAAAATGTGGGATTTAGACCCAAGAAGGCCAAAATTTTCTCGAAAGATGAAATAGCAAAATTTATTAATGATGCTCCAAATGATGTCTATCTAGCCATGAAAATAGCTACAATTTTCGGACTAGCTGGTGCGTTGCGTCGAGAAGAATTGATGAAAATTAGCATTGATGATATTGACGATAAGGGAATCTTTTAATTGTAAATATTCCAGACTCCAAAAACCATTCTAGCCGAAGTTTTGTCATTTCCGAGGAAATTGAAAATGGAAAATATCTAGCTTTGTATAGAAAGTATTCTAGTTTACGAAAGCCCGAAACAGCACACAGAAGATTTTTTGTTAATTACAAGAAATTGGCTTGTACTGTCCAGTGCATAGGAATAAATACTTTTGGCAAAATGCCCTCTGAAATAGCTGCCTATTTACGTCTTCCAAACCCAGAACTTTACACGGGACATAGCTTTCGCCCTTCCTCAGCTACAATGTTAGCTATTTCTGGTGAAGGCATAACGAATATTAAAAGACATGGAGTTTGGAAGTCATCATCTGTTGCAGAAGGCTACCTAGAAAGCTCTACAAGTTTCAAGAAGGACTTATCAAACAAAGTATCAAGTACCCTTTGCACCCAGCAAAACGCACTCAAGGCCCATTGTACCGTCTTCTAGCAAGCAACAATGTGTCTCTGTTACCTGTAACGACGACCCGTTCAATTACACCTCAACGGCAATCTCCAACTCCGCAACTTACCCACAACAACTTGCCTCTGCGATTCATTTGCAAAATGCTACCAACTGTTCTTTTACGATTAATGTTGTTAATAATAATAAGTAGTAATGGTAAAAATGAATATTATCTAATGGTTGTTTAGTTTGACTTTTTCCACACACTCGTAGAAAAAATGTTGTACCTAACACGTACGGAAAGTGTCTTTTCCACCCTTGAGGGGTGTAACTGCCATCGCGAGCGGAAAAGTATCACTTTCCGCACTTGTTAGGTAAATAACTATAGGTACTCCAAAATTACATATAGCAGTGTTTTACGTACATAAGGATGCGGATAGAATTTAAAAGACCAATAAAACAAAAAGTGAAAGGTACAGAAAAAATATCACCTCTAATACAAGTTTTTTAAGGGTATTTCTAAAGCACATATTAAGTTATACATAAGCTTTGTTCCAACCCCGCAAAAAACCGTTTATTCTACAGTTACCCGCAAGCTTCGTCAAAAAGAACACCGTGGTTTATTTGACTGTGCTTGGGCGTGACCGTGCAATAAACGGGTTTTTGCGGAACTAATCACAACTAACTCATTTTCCATAAGAAAATTGCGAAGTCCTTTGCCTCTACTTTTTAGAAATAATCAAATACTTTTAATTATTTTTCTTGTTTACTTTTTAATCCAAAAGTTATTTAAAACTTCTATATTTCAGAAAAACAAAAAAATAGTAATAAAAGTTAAAAGTTTTTCTAAAAAATATTGAAAAATAGCGAAGAAAAATAGATTTTGAATTTGACAACCTATCACCTTTTCAAAAATTATGAAAAAATTTATGATGCTAGATCTGCTAAAGACACATTACATTCTTTTTTCATCATAACCTGGGTCAATAGGCTTGGTTAAAAAAAAATTAAAAAAACTTTAAAGCTTTAAAAAAAAAAATTTCCCTCCAAAAATTTTAAAAATTGTGCTTTATCCGCGCTTCGAAGACCTTTAATTTAGCGCAAGCAAAACTATTTTTTTTTAATATGGCTGAGATATTAGAAAAAAACAAACACAAAATCTTTATGAAGTACCCACATAAAAAAAAAACGGAAAAAGCCATATTTATTCTCAAAACCTGTGGATAGATTTCAAAAATGACACGCCCCCCACCTTCCCTATACGCCAACCCCTTTGATCAAATTTTATCGTTAAATCCTAAGTTTGGAAAATTATCTATGGTCTATGGTTTTTTAAAAGCCATAGCCAGTCAAAAAACTTTTTTGCAAATTCCAAAATCAAAATGTTCTCTATCAAAGTGTTCCCCTTAAGGTTAACAGCACGAAAAATTTTAAAAAACATTAAGTATTCCAAATATTGAATTTTTTTATTTGTTTTGGCAAAAGTGTCTTTAGAGTTGTGTAATTTCGTTTTTTTATGGATAACACAGGTCAACATTTAATCTACGCATGCACGCCAGAAGCGGTTAGGTGGGTTGGTAAGAGGGTTGGTTTACCTACATCACGTCAGGTTCAAGATCATTTAAAAGTAAAGTAATAAAAATCATCGGAAAAATCTTTAAAATAATGCATATGTTTTCGAGGTCACTTAATCTGAATCCCAGCATTCAATTAAGATCTATTCCAAAATGGGTCTAATAACAAGGTCCATTTAAAGACGCAAGTTTTGATAGGTTTTTGAGGATAAAAACTCACGATTAGAAAAATCAGTCAGCGAATCGGATTCTGAGGTCAGTTAACCTCCATAAGGTCAGGTTTAAGGTCATTTAAAGGTCAAGTGGAGAAAAAAGCATAGGAAAAATTTAGAAAAATTTATGCAGATAGATAGATCCAAAGTGTAAATAATCGCCGGATTCGGATTCAGAGACCTCGAAAACACATGCATTCATGTTTCATGGTTTTTTCTTCACTTGACCTTCATGGCCTTGAACCTGACGTGATAATGGTTAACCGACCCTTTCATCGTAATTGGCGACCCTAAAAACCATAGTAACACCTAACCGCTTCTGGCGTTCCCGCGTAGTTCAAATGTTGACCTGTGTAATATATTAGTTGTCATCGAAGTCGCTGGTTTTCGTAAGTGATTAACAGAGTCTCTCCATTTTCTTTAATACTTAGTAAAAATTGCGAAGTAAACTTAGCATTTGCACCTAGTGCTTATATTTCATTTATTATGAGTATTAATGTCACCTGTAGTGTCAGATTGGATTCCAAACATGACGAAAGAGAATCTTATTTTTAAAAGGATAAAGAAGTAACCATTTTTGCATTGCTTCCTCTTTTTAGGTGATATTAATTTACCATCCAGTCTACGCAGAAGATCGGTTCTGAGTCGCATGTTACGGCATTTATTATACCCGTAGTGCGCTTAACTGAAAACATTTCTCTGTTATACTATTGGCAGGAAGCGGATTGTATGATGGGGACAGCTGAATCGATTGCAGCGCTCACTGTGGTCACATTTTCGTTAAATCATGCTTGATTTAAATATAAGCAATAAGATAAAATATTAAAAATGGTGCATAATAGTTGTTGTATAGTTGAATGTAAGAATACTGGGAGAAATAGTAACTGCATATTTTATATATTTTTAACTGCTAGTTGAAAATTAGAAAAAAGAAAAAAAATGAATAAATAAACGCAGACAAAAGGTGTAAATTCAAATTTTCCGCTTAGCCGAACGACTTTTAAATTTGACATAACAAGAAGAAAAAGTTATCGTTTCTTGCCGTGTACCGTTTGTTCCCGTCTTTGCCTGAATTTTTTTAATAATTTGCTAGCTAGTTTTAAAGAGAAAAAGAAAAAAGAACATTTTTCTACTACTGTATAAATAAGAAAACTTTGTGGTCCTAGCAACGCGAATGATAACGAAAGAGAACCTTCGTGTTACCTGGTTGCTAAGCGTTGCTAGCTACGAAAGTAATATTTTCAGCACCTGGAAAAAAAGTAAGAGTAAAAAAAAGAAAATATGCTTGTGGGAAATATTAGGATTTATTTATAAAAAGTAACTAATTTATGACAAAATATTTTAAAAACTAGGTTAGGTATTAACATTAAAAGTAATTGTGCAATTTGAGCAATTAGCAAAAGAAATTGGAGGAATAATACTTGAATTAACAGTTTTTAAATTTGTTGTTGGGGTATCGTTATCACCTTTAACTACGTTAATATTCATATTTTTCACTGTTACTTCATTAGAGGAAATATTGGTAGGAATTTCGTGTAAAATCTTCTTTGAAATTTCCACCTTATTACTATAGGATTCAGCAATATATCCCTCCGCAACAGAAGAAGACTTCCAACCTCCATGCATTTTTAAGTCCAAAATATCGACATCCGAAGCATTGGCAAGGAACGTAGTTGACGTTCTTCTAAAAGAATGGCCAGTGTATCTACTGATGTCTTCAAGCTTCAAAAACTTCGCAATTTCTTTAGGTACATTTGAAATAGTGTGCTTTCCAATTACTTGATTAACACATTTACCTCTTTCATAACGATACAATAAACGCTCATCTAGAGCATTCCTGGTCTCAGCTTAATATATTTCCCGTAGAAAAATGACATGGAAGGGTTTCATCGTTTTACAAAGTTTCTTTTAACTTTTTTTTAGACCCCACCTTTTTTACTATAGCCACGTCATTTCTTATTTCTACATCACTTAGCTTCATTCTGTATATTTCGTCTGTCCGGCATGCCCCAGCCGCTCCCATAATGGCTATTACTTTCATTGCTAAGTAACTTTGATCAGGGGCGTTAAGTAAAAACGTTATGATTTCTTCTTTTAAAAATTTTTTGGGTTTTTTCTATAACCATCGTTTTTCCTTTTTAATAAAAGCAACTAGGGTAACAATTGCATATACGGTTTTCTTTTCTATTTTTGGATTTTATGAATTTTTTTAATAAAATTACATTTAAGTATCCTTTGGGATAGCAAATATACTACCGAAGAAGAGAAATTGTGTTTAATTTTTGTTTTTTCAACCAAATAAACTTACTGGATCTTGGAGTGAATTTGAGTGCTGGGCGGGGTAAAAACGTATAAATTATAATTATTTATTAAACATAAAACACAGAAACAGAAATCTATTGACAAAATACGCAGAAAATCGGGAAACAACTTTTAATTTAAATTTAAAAAAATATAGGTTAGAAATAAATCTAATATCTGATAACACATTCTTTCTACATTGTCAAATTCAAAATAAGTATCAACAGTGTTGCCGGACTTAATTTTCGGCCATCAAATTTTGATATTTCTTTCTGTCTAAAATATAATTGGGATAAAAAAAAAAGCTGCTTTGCTTACCAAAACTGGAACTATAATATTTTTTGCCAAAACTAACCATGACCGACTGGGCTCTTGAATTTGTCTAAACAGTTGGTCATGGTTAATTTTGGTTAGTTAAAGCGGCTTTTTTATTTTTCCCAATTATATTTCAGACGTGAAATGCGGAACGTATTCGAAAGCCCTTGATTTGGCAACACTGCACGCTGACGTTCCTTGTCATAATGGGGAGTTTTCGTCTTCTATGGCCAGAAAATCAATGGTAATTTTAAATTTTCAAATTAAAATAATTATATTAAAACACATAATTTCTCTTCTCCGGTAGTATATTTAAAACTTTAGGACACTGAATATGACTATATAAAAATTTTACCATATAATCCAAAAATAGAAGAAAACCGTATATGTAATAATTACGCAACTAGTTTCTTGAACTCCGAAATATCTTGATTTTTGTTTACGGAAATTGTTAACTTGAGCATGGAATATACAGACCAGAGGGTTGGTGGTGATAAAGACTCGGATTTTTCTTGAAAATACGCCAACATCACATTCTCGTCAATCCGCCCCACATTTTTTGTAGCAAGCCATTCAGAAAACGATTTATATGTTTGATGGTACCTCTCTTTAGATTTGTCTGGCAGAAGTGAGGCACACGCAAGGTCAGCTGCCTTTTGGATGCCATTTTCATATTCATTTAACATTTTAAAATGGGAATGGATTTATACTAAATTAACAATAATTCAAAATCTGACAAGTGCTGATGACAGACAATGTCAACAATAAATGTGTTGCTATGGATTAATTTTTAACAGGTAAAACGAAGCCGAGGCTATTTAAAACCTCCGAACACTTGAAAGGCCTTTCGCATCGTGTAATGTATTATATTTTTTCTGCTACTGTTCTATGTATCGCATAATTTAATAATCATTAACATCATGTTTTAATAGAAATATCAGAGATTTTGAAATTTTACCTGTTAAAAATTAATCCATAGCAACACATTTATTGTTGACATTGTCTGTCATCAGCACTTGTCAGATTTTGAATTATTGTTAATTTAGTATAAATCCATTCCCATTTTAAAATGTTAAATGAATATGAAAATGGCATCCAAAAGGCAGCTGACCTTGCGTGTGCCTCACTTCTGCCAGACAAATCTAAAGAGAGGTACCATCAAACATATAAATCGTTTTCTGAATGGCTTGCTACAAAAAATGTGGGGCGGATTGACGAGAATGTGATGTTGGCGTATTTTCAAGAAAAATCGAGTCTTTATCACCACCAACCCTCTGGTCTGTATATTCTATGCTCAAGTTAACAATTTCCGTAAACAAAAATCAAGATATTTCGGAGTTCAAGAAACTAGTTGCTTTTATTAAAAGGAAAAACGATGGTTATGAGGCAAAAAATTCAAAAATTTTTAAAAAAGAAGAAATCATAAAGTTTTTACTTAACGCGCCTGATCAAAGTTACTTAGCAATGAAAGTAATAGCCATTATGGGAGTGGCTGGGGCATGCCGGACGTGGCTATAGTAAAAATAGTGGAGTCTAAAAAATAAAGTTAAAAGAAACTTTGTAGTAACCAACGATGAAGGCTCAGTTCCTTATGTCAGATTTCTACAGGAATATATTAAGCTGAGACCAAGGAATGCTCTAGATGAGCGTTTATTGTATCGTTATGAAAGAGGTAAATGTGTTAATCAAGTAATTGGAAAGCACACTATTTCAAATGTACCTAAAGAAATTGCGAAGTTTTTGAAGCTTGAAGACATCAGTAGATACACTGGCCATTCTTTTAGAAGAACGTCAACTACGTTCCTTGCCAATGCTTTGATGTCGATATTTTGGACTTAAAAAGGCATGGAGGTTGGAAGTCTTCTTCTGTTGCGGAGGGATATATTGCTGAATCCTATAGTAATAAGGTGGAAATTTCAAAAAGATTTTACACGAAATTCCTACCAATATTTCCTCTAATGAAGTAACAGTGAAAAATATGAATATTAACGTAGTTAAAGGTGATAACGATACCCCAACAACAAATTTAAAAACTGTTAATTCAAGTATTATTCCTCCAATTTCTTTTGCTAATTGCTCAAATTGCACAATTACTTTTAATGTTAATACCTAACCTAGTTTTTTAAAATATTTTGTCATAAATTAGTTACTTTTATAAATAAATCCTAATATTTCCCACAAGCATATTTTCTTTTTTTACTCTTACTTTTTTGTCCAGGCGCTGAAAATATTACTTTCGTAGCTAGCAACGCTTAGCAACCAGGTAACACGAAGGTTCTCTTTCGTTATCATTCGCGTTGCTAGGACCACAAAGTTTTCTTATTTATACAGTAGTAGAAAAACTATTTTTTTTTTGAGTTTTGAAAAGTTTCACTTTAAATGTCAAAATGAAAAAAAAATGTAAATAATATAAAAACGCCATAACCAAACGGTTCTAGATAAATAAAATTACTGCAATAGGGTGTTCCCATTTCCATGTCACTTAGTATACATTTAAACTTGTCGGATTTCATTTTATCTAAACTGGAAAGTTAAAAACGATAATAGAGGCCATGATATCATTTATCTTTTATTTAAATAAAAATACAATTTTTAATTATATAATAAATGTTAAATTTATATAATTATATAGTCTAATGTATATGGGTTCCGTAAAGACAAATATTGAGTTACGTATTTGGAAATTTATGGTGGTAAAGTGAAATTATATTTTTACAGTACCAGCATAATAGTCATTTGGTTACATAACAAGGGCTTATGTAAGTTAGGATTTTAGCAAGAATGGGGAATATTAAAGGTCATTAAAAAGTTGAAATAAAATAAACAGTACATTAAATAAAACATAGTTTGTTTCTGTTGGGTGCTTCCGTTTAATTGAACTGTGTTTAGTAGAAAACATACTTTCTTTTAATTTATCATAATGTTTATATATTTAATTACCACTATAAACACATGTATATTAAAGATTTTTAATAATAATTGGAGTTAAATTTAGAAATGTACACACCAGCCCTTTACTTTCACAGATATCTAATAAGCTATTAACAAATTAAGTTGAAAAAAGACTTTCCGTTTTTTT
>JAHBCN010011593.1:0-28848 GCA_019359885.1 Listronotus oregonensis
GGGCTTCTTGGTTTTGGGTTTGGGGTTTTCAAGCCCAAACAAGGTCTTGGTCTTGCACCCCCCGGTTTTGGGCTTGGTCTTGCTGAAAGAGTCTTCGGTCTTGCTTTTTTGGAAATTAATTTAAACTAAGCAATCTTAAATAAAATATTTTTTTTTTAATACTTACAAATAAATAAAGGTTGAGACTATTTTTTGTTTAAAAAATTTTTAAAAAATCCAATTTTAACCCCTTTACATGTACATTTAAATTATTTGTTTAAAAAAGGATATTTTAAATATGGGGTTTATTTATTTATAGCGCTTTTTTTTAGTGATGGGAAAATATTTAAATTTTCTTTGATGAAGCATATAAAATTACAATCTAGTACTCTGGGGGCAAAAAAAAAATTTTTTATGTCAACCAGATGTAAAATTTTCCCATGAAAATGATTCTGATATTAAACATTGGTTTCTAATTAAAAAAAAATGTATTTAGGAATTTTTTAGTTCAAATAAATTTCTATGTTCAAATTAGTGAAACATTTGCCGTAAAAATTTTTGTACAAATCTTTATAAACATTCGCATATACAAGGTGGCTCGATAGTGCGACAAAGATCGATATATCCGAAACCGTACATAAGGGAAAAAAAACTGAATATACAAAAATTATAGAAAAAAGGGCGTAAATTAAATTATTTTCTATTTCAGAATTTTCAAAAAATCCACTACCACTCAAAAAACTTACTTATTTTAGCTTTTAACCAAAAATAGAAAAATTATCAAAAAATTCATTTAAAAAATCTTCCCCTGTATATTTGGGGAAATTCTTGAACTGTCATATAGGTACAATGTCGACGTAGATGGTTTTATATATCATTTTCGATTTTGACAAAATGACGTCATCATTATACTTTTGGCAGTTTGACTTTTCCGTCTAAACCGGAAGTGAACTTTAAAATCCATTTATATAAAAAGTATTCCTATATAAAATGACAAATATATTTTTATTAAACCACCCCTTTTTACATTTATATCTTAGTTTAAAGGAGCAATCTAATGATGCCCTTCACAGTGTGGCACAAAAATAATGTTTTCCTGGATTTTGGTTTTTTGATGCAGTAAGTGGCATCACTAGATACCTAATTAAAAAAAAAACATTAGGAATAGGTAAGTAATTTTCAGCTTCTATAACTTTTGTACTTCTAGTTTTTCTCTGTCGTAAACGGTTTTGGAGATATCGAGCTTTGTCGGACCATTAAGTCACAATCTTATTATTTTTGAATCATGTTACCGAATCTACTAGTTATCGTTTTTAGATAATTTTATTAAAAAACGAAGTAATCGATTTAATTATTAGTTTATTAAAAAAACCTGTTAAGGTATGTTTCCTTCCACGCGACGCCGCATGCGTCTAACGCGCTACGTTAGCGGCAAAGCACTCCTACTCATGTTTTTAAATGTGCCTGGTTTCTTCCAAGCGGCCGTCGTATGCGTCCGCTGTCAACGACTGCGATTGATACGACTGGACTGCTGAAAAAGCAGTGTAGTCGCAGTCGTGTCTGCGACTGATATTTTGTTTGTGTTGTTTTGTGTGAAATGTCCGGTGTTTTTTTTTTAATTGTTAAAAATTGAAACTTTATTTTTTAAATGAGATCCTGGATTTTCTATTACGCATTTTAAGAGCTTTTAAGATCCCAAATCAATGATGTTTCCACTTATTCAAAAAAATAAGTTTAATGTTTTCCAAGATCCTGCCAAAAATATATTGTCTGACTCTCTTAACATATGGTTTCTTATGAAAATTGCCATTAATATAAATTTTTCGAATAAGTGCAAAACATTATTGGTTTTGGAAACTTAATAGCTCCTAAAATATATAATTAAAAAATCCAGGGCCATATTTAAAAAAAAAAAACAGTTGATGATGACAGCTCAAAGACGAAACGTCGGTGTATAAATCTAATAACACTATCTTGTAGAACAGAAAACGTTGCAATGGAAATGTAAAGTTATTTTGTTACATCATTCAAATAAAGTCATAAAAAATAAAAACAATTGCGAATAATCGGTTTTTCCAAAAGTAAGTATTCGAAAATTTTAAAGTTCTAAGGTGGCATTTTGATTAGCATCATATTGCGCAACTTTGCCTTCATTTAACCGACCTCGTATCTTTTTAAGTTTCCGAGATCCTAATGATAAGACTCGAATTTGGTACACCCTGTACAGATTTACCTTAATTGGCTAATTTTTCGTCTGGGGTTATTGGATATTCAACTCTGTTGTCTGGGTCGGACTTTATATCGTCTTTTATTAAGTCAAGAATAAAACTAAACTCTGCTTTATTCAGTCTAAAATATTTTCTAAATTTTACTTCATCCTGTTGCAGATGTCGATTTATTAATGTAGTATAACAACCCTCATCGCGTCTTTGCTGAAATATTGGATTTATAGAGGCATTGCTATGTTTCAGATTGGCTAATTGTAATAGTATTTCTAATAATAAATATATTGCTAGATCATCCATCACGATTCTTACCAAAGATTATTCCCTTTCACTAATAATTTTGCTATCGCGAGTTTGAGCCGCGGTCCTAAGAAACCACCTGATTAAACGGCGGCCGCATGCGTTAGTCGCATTGCGGCGGTCGCATGCGACCGCCGCGTGGAAGGAAACATACCTTTACTCATAAAATAATCGCCTTTTTAGGCAGTTCTCGACACATTTTTTGTCATGTCTGTATGAAATACCTCTGTATATTGAACATAAAAATTGAATATTATAATTTAAAAAAAAAGTTATAAAAGTGCAAGAGTCTTGCAGGTAAGTCTTGGTCTTGCGTAGTCTTGCACCCCTCGGTCTTGGTCTTGGTCTTGGTCTTGCATGCCCCGGTCTTGGTCTTGGTCTTGGTCTTGGTCTTGGTCTTGGTCTTGGTCTTGGTCTTGGTCTTGCAAGCGAGAAGGCGGTCTTGGTCTTGGTCTCGGTCTTGGTCTTGCTGCTAGACCAAGACCAAGACCGCAAGACCAAGACCGGTCTCGCTCATCACTAATTCCACCCCAGACTGTTACAGATCCACCGTCAAAATTTACCCTGTGTTCCAAGCAGTCCTCATTGTATCTTTTGCCCGACCTTCTCCACACTCATCTGCAAACAAACAATTGGACCACTCACGGACACCCCGGTCTATATGAGAGTCCGGGCAAAAATTAGTCGATTGAGACGATGATCTCTTGTAAGTGGAGGATATTTTTTGGTGCGTCTTGCGCGTAACCCCGTTTCGTGAAGTTCCTTTGGGTTTGAGAAAAACATCAATATTATGCACTTGCCGAACCATATTTTTGAGTTGGGAAGCATTAGTTGTTCTATTTCTTCGCACAATCAATGTGATGAATCTGTCCACTGTTGGAGTGGTTGCTCGTTAAAGTCCACCACCATGTGTGGGAAACGCACATCCAGAGTTTACAAATCGAGCCCATAATCGACTTACTACTGACTGGCTTCTACCAAAGTACCTAGCTACTGCTTCCTAGGAGAGCCCTGCTTGAATCATGCCAATGGCCTGGTCCATTTCAGCTTTTGTCATTCGAGGCATTTTTAAATTGTTTACTAAATGTGTTGCAGAACTCCAATTACACTTACGCTTGTCAGTGGCACTTTTAGCAAACAAGAAACAATTGTCACCTTCTGTCATATACGAAATAACCATGGTTATTAAAACAATGCAAATGATCCTAAAACCAAAAAAGCATTTTAATAAAAAAACTCATAGCTTTAATACCAAGAAAGATATTTTTAAAATTTAAAAAGCAAATGATAGCTATGGTTTCCCGCTATCCAAATGAAAATAATATTCGAATTGGTTACTTCTGATAAAAACCACACCTTGTCTGAAACTTAGGCAAAAAACCATTGGTTTACAATTAAGCCTGTGTTTATTTTTTTACTCACCCTGTATAATTGAAGTGATAGTTTTTAAGAATTGGAAAAATAAGGCTTCAAAACAAAAAAAAAATGTTTTTAGGAATCGGTTGGGTAGATTTTATTTTAATGAGCTTGGAAAATACACAGAAAATTGGCCCATCCACTTCGAGTTTTAAGAAGTGTACTTTTTTGCTCGAAAAAGAAATCCCAGCTTTTTGAAGCTGCTGTGGCTATGTATATAATATGGTTGTACCAACCGAAATTATTCTTAAAGGTAACGACCGCAAGAATAAATAAACCTTTATTCTGCAGTACTTGACCGCTCATAAGAAGAGAATTGGTATTGGTAAATTATTTTCTCGATAACGAACTCGATTATATTTTTGAGCTCCAGATAAGATTTCTGGTGCTTTAATTCAAAATTAGTTGAAGGTCCTGTTAAAGAGATATTTGCATTACCCAGCGCTTGTTTTCCAAATCAGACTTAAAGCCTATAGACCAGGAGCTGGCAACAAAAATATGTGTTATTTTATTCTCCGCCATACTGATGGAATTAGTTATTTTCGCCGAATAAGAAAGGTACATGATCATGCCAAGGTCAGTCAGTGGGACATATAGGCAGAAAACGTTTTTGAACATGTATCTTTTTAATAGGTCTCTGTCAAATATTATTTCCAAAATTTACAGGTATTTCTTTCATTTGATGAAGAAGAAAAAAGTCGTCGTGAATAATAATATTCGTAGTCGCTGGAGATCAAGAATCGACTTTATCGATCGTTGGGTGATAGATCAATTTTTTTAAATATTAATTGAAAAAATGAATTACTAAAAATATTTTATATTGTTCATTAAAAATGAGCAAGAATAGTTTATACATAAAAATGTATTTTTTTTCATTAGTAAAATAATTAATATATTATTATAATTAATAAAATACTTATAGAAGCCTGCCTTCAAATTGATGTATATCAATTCATTATGCTAAAAATTCTGTTATAACTGCACCAATTTATGAACATTCCTATCACCGCGCATAATTCACATTAAGACAAGGGCGCTCTCAATTTTTAATTTTAGAGCAGCGTAAGAACTCATTTGGTCCGCGTTCAAGCCGTAAGAACTTTTTTCTTGTTACTTAAGGTTTAAACTTACCTCTCGTGTAAATTTTAAAGAGAATAATTTTTGACAACGCGCTTGTAAAATATCACATTGTTTATAAGCTGTAAGAACAATGTAGTCCCGCTAGCTAGGTGTAAGAAAAGTTTTTTCATGTATTATTTATTGAAAACTAATTTGCATATAAGTTCGGGCTATTGTTTATTTTCAACCCTTTCTCAATTATTGTCCCACCCTATAGGTGTAAGAAGTGACTTTTTGGTATCAGGAGACTGTACTTTATCGAGTATATAGAGTTTCCTGGAGAATAAAATTTGACACAAATTTTTGTCGCCAGCTCCTGGTCTACTAGCTTGAGGAATTAAATACTAAAATAAAAGATACTATCGTCGGCAAAACTATAAATTGGTTTAATCGTGGAGGAATGAGGATCGTTAATAAAAATCGAGTTGGTGCCAGTATTGAGCTTGGGAGTACCCACAACAATTTGGTTAAAGCTAAAAGATATACCATATATAATAACTAATATTCGTCAATTAGGAAGAAAACTGGAGAGCCAAGAACAAAGTTTAGGTAAAAAACTGTAAGAGGTGTAAAGTTAAAAAAAGAGTTTGTTTAGAAGCGCATCATAACAGTCCTGTTCAAAAACCTTAGATATACAGGGTGATTTATGAGGAAATGTCAATACTTCAGGTACGTAGTCAAAGTCTAAAAATAAACATTAAAGTCTATACAAATATGGGTCCGCAAGGCTTTCGTTTTTAAAATAAAATCTATGATAATGTAAATATTGGAGTAAAAATTGGTATCCAGGGGTTTTTTGTTATGACGGATTTGAACCTAATCTTAGTACGGTTCTTACTTGTAGGGGGTGCCACCCATAGGTCTTTTTATTATTTTGAACAATCACAACTTTTTCATACGGCCCTGTATTATATTTTTAAGTAAATTAAATAATTGTTTTGTCATTTTTACGTCAAAAAGGTATACCTATTAAAGGTTGATAAAAGCAACCGTTTTCGAGATATTTGGTTTAAAAAAAACACGACGCATCTAATTTTATTATAGCAAAATTAAAAAAATAAAATAAAACAAAATGTATAATCAAGCAATATGTATTTTATTTTTCAATAAAATTATTGTCCTTAAACTATGTTCAAGCTAGGTTTTATAACTTTTATCAAATACACATAAAGTGCCTATGCATATACTTTAACACCCTGTATTTCGGAAACGAAGGACTGGCGGACCCATATTTGTATAGACTTTTATATTTATTTTCGAACCCTGACTACGTATCTAAAGTATTGACATTTCCTCATGAATCGCCCTGTATGTTAAGAACAAGGATCTTGAATTTGCAAAGGAATTCAAGGGATTTGTTCCAGTTGTATGGAATAAATGAACGAAGATCTGCTTTGGATCTTTTGTCTAATCCATAACGCCTGTCCTGTATAAATTTGTGACTTTCAAAATGCTTTAATATTTGCAAATGGGCGAGTTTAGACGCAAGTTTAGGACCACATTTCTTTAAGATACTTGCTGGTGTGCCCCATGCAGCCTAAGAGATTTCTTGGTTTTAGAATATTACTTGATCTTTCTAATCCTAAAAATGATTTCGGATATTTTATGGGAAACAGAAGCAACAGTTAGAAAAGGCAAATTAACAGGATGATTCGGCTTACAACCCTTAGCAAATTATTCCCCAAAGAGCTTACCTCTCTCTTTAACTATTGAAATAATTGTATCTTAAATAATGTTATCTTTAAAAAAATAGGGGTTCTTCTTCTCTTTCTTCTTCTTCCTGGGAGCCGTCTTTCACCACCGGAGGCAGCGCAGCCTCTTGGGCTTTTTGTGCCTAATCTCCCATTGTTTTTTATACCAAACCTCCCATTAGTCTTGTTCCTTCTACAAGTCTGTATGATCCCGAGACTGGTTCGTTGATATATTCCTGTGCGCTCATTTTCGGATGCCCCAATAATGCCTGTTTTTTGTGATTTAACGCTTCACATTCACACAGTATGTGGTAGGCTGTTTCTTCCCCCTTGTCGCACAATCTGCAACTTGGGTCCATAATATGAGCCTGTCTTGTGTAGGTGTCCTCTTAGGTTATCATGCCCTGTAAGCAACCCTACTGTTATGCAAAGTCTTTTCCTACTTTGTCTTAGTAGTTCTTCCTTCTTCCTTACTCTACTGAGGTTTTCCCAGTATTCCTCGTGTTTGTTTCGGATCCACTCCCTGGTTTGCCCTCGTGCTGTGGTTTTGGTCACTCCAAGAGCAGGTTCTGGTCCAAAGTATGGTGTGGATGATCCATGTCTCGCTAGCTCACCCGCTTTTTCGTTGCCTTCTATTCCCTAATGTCCTGGTACCCACAGGAGAGTTACACTGTTGCGTTCTCCCAGAACCTCCAGTTCTTTTTGGCATTCCCATTTACTAGTGCCCCTAGTGACGCTTGACTGTCTGTTATTATGCAGATCCGCTCGTTTTTATAAGCCCTCCTGTTATTTTCTTTCGCACAGTGCAGTAAAGCATATATTTCTGTTTAAAATACAGAACTGTGTGTACCCAGTGGAATGGAGAATTGTGAATTCCTTATTTCACTGTACACGCCCGCTCCAGTTCCCTGCTCGGTTTTCGAACCACCCGTATACCAGGTGATGTCTCCAATCGTGCCGAGGAAATCGGGTTGGATCAAGTTATAGTAGGAGAGCTAGTGAACCCTCCGACTAACGGTCTTCCTGTAAGGCTAGAAATTTGTGGAGTGATGAGTCATAGTATACCAAGGCCAACAACAATGACCTGGCAGGCATCAGCCCTGCACGCCATCAGCCCTTTTATTTTTTAAAATGTAAAATAAATAAGATAAAAAAACTTACTTCTGTAAGCTTCAAAATTTAATATAATTTAGTTTATTTATTGATAATTATGGAAAAAAATTGACAGGCGATTTGAGTAAGCAAAAATATCTACCAGGTAAATCGAAAGGTGCATAGTTTAGGGGATAAAATAAACTTTCTCCTGTAAAGTTAAAATTTAAGTATGTGTTTGAGTAAGCCATTGAAAAGAAATGTGTATACTGACAGGCGGTTCTGAACAGCATAAGACCTTGACAGGCTAGGGGAAAGATGCTAAGAACGTGCGAGTAGAGGCGTAACGTGAAACAAGACCTTGGTCACCCACGGTCACAAAATTTAAATTAGCGTAGAATGCATGCTACGTTGCCAAATCTGTAATAGACGTCTCGTCTCTTTTGGATTGTTCAGTTGTTCACCTTTTCTTGATGTTTATATTGAAGTATATTCCCGCGTTTTCTCTTAAGTGGTCTCTTATTATTCTTATAATTATTAATTCATTTCTGATTTAAAATTTTACATTTTTTAAGGTGTTTGATAGGACTTGTGAGTTGCAATAGTTATTAACTTATGTACTTAAAGTTAAAATCAGATGTTTGCCATACTTATAGTGTCCACAACAACTCTGTTATCGTCAATGTCAATGATAACTTATCATGCCAACATCATGAGGAAGCTGATACAAAAATAATATACCACATATGCCAAATGGATGAAGATGTATCCGACGTGTTAATAAAGGACCCTCGATATGCCAAAGCTTACCAGGATTTCATGCATTGACCGGTTGTGATTTTAACCCGTCGTTTTTAAGAAGAGGAAAAAAAGACCTTTTAAAATATTAGAAAAATCTCATCAGTACCAAAAGGCATTTGCAGAGTTAGGAAGTGCAGAAATAGTAGAGAAGAAAGAAGAGATTTTTTTTAATACTTGAGAAATTTGTGTGCCAAATATACGGATCAAAATGTCAAGATTGAATGACGCACGTTATGAGAAGTTCCTTGCCACATATGACACGAAAAACATCAACATATTTATGAAAAAAATAATAAGTTATGATTCATCAAATCTACCTCCGTGCCAACGCGAACTGCAACAACAATTATTAAGAGCTGCAGGAACCAACGTTTCTTACCCCTGAAAATAATGGTTGGAACTTAATAGATGATCACTACGATTTCAATTGATTTGAGGGAGATACGGTTCCTGCTTCTATATACGACATACTTTTACAAGACCCTACTAATGTTGATACTGCCGAAGCACAGTCAACTGAAAATGAAGATTACATTTCAGGTAACACACAGTTATTTGATTTAATAAGATTCATTATACAGTTCTACGTAATTGAGCGCAATATTCAATTCTTAATGACATTATTAATTAATTAAAATATTTTTTTATTTTCAGAGGAGGAAAACGATATCGAAGAGTGGGATTATGATGAAAGAAGTAGTGGTGAAGAAGTGTCGGATGATGATGATAATTAATGTAAAAAATAATGTAGATTACACAACAATTAATAAAAAATATTGCATCTATAATTTTTAATTTTATTTAATGTCATTCACACTATATGCATTCACGTTACGCCTCTTACTCGCACGCTCTTAGCATCTTTCCCCTCGCCTGTCAAGGTCTTATGCTGTTCAGAACCGCCTGTCATTGTACACATTTCTTTTCAATGACTTACTCAAACACATACTTAAATTTCAACTTTACAGGAGAAAGTTTATTTTACCCCCTAAACTATGCACCTTTCGATTCACCTGGTAGATACTTTTGCTTACTCAAATCGCCTGTCAATTTTTTTCCATAATTATCAATAAATAAACTAAATTATATTAAATTTTGAAGCTTACAGAAGTAAGTTTTTTTATCTTATTTATTTTACATTTTAAAAAATAAAAGGGCTGATGGCGTGCAGGTCTGATGCCTGCCAGGTCATTGTTGTTGGCCTTGGTGTACTATGACTCATCACTCCACAAATTTCTAGCCTTACAGGAACACCGTTAGTCGGAGGGTTCACTAGCTCTTGGACTATTAGGGGTTAAAAGAATTAGTTAAAAAGTTGTGACTGACTTTTTTGCAAAGGACCAGAGGTATTTGATACCCTTCGAACAAGAAGGAACTTTATTTTTTATGCGATTGTCAAAACAGTTTTGGGCTTCTGAAGTAGTTGGAAGTATTTGTTGGTATCCTTGTCTGTTGATCTGTCT
This sequence comes from Listronotus oregonensis, assembly GCA_019359885.1. NCBI lineage: Eukaryota > Metazoa > Arthropoda > Insecta > Coleoptera > Curculionidae > Listronotus > Listronotus oregonensis. The sequence goes on from JAHBCN010011593.1 coordinate 10,087, forward strand.
CCGGGCTGTCTGTCAGTCTGTTGATCTTGAGAACTGCCTGTCAGTCTGCTTTTCGGCGCAAAAACTTCCGGAAGTATAATGAAAAAAAACTTTTCGCTTGCAACTGTATTGCTTCGTTTCATAAAGCTTATTTTTTTATGCCTATCTGAAAGCCGGTCAGTCTTTATTTTAATTTCTTTGATTCACTTTAACTAAAACAAACATTGACGTTTTAGTATTGCGTTGTTAACTAATATGAATTTTTGTTAGTATTCGGTAAAAATGTGTTTTTATAATTCATTTCAGTTTGTATGTGATAATACCAAGTTAAAGTACTGTTTACGGAAATTAAATAAATTTACTAATAAATTGAAACGCATTTTTTTAATTTAAAATAATTATTTTGCAATCATTTTTAAAACAAAAGTTTATCTTTGGGGTAATGTACAAAAAGTACAAAAAAGGAATTTAAAATTGTCACAAAAAATTTCACCCTTAAAAATAAAGGGGTTTAAAATAAAAATAAAAGAGGTCTTTTATCCTATATCAATGGTAACATTTTTGGAGGTCAAAAGGAAATATTTTTGTAAAAATACAAAAAAAAACATGGGCAAAGATTTTATCCTAATACCATTAATCCACAATAAAACTTACATTTTTAAAATAAATATATATTTTAAATAAATTAGTCATGTAATTCTAGACCTACATATATAAAAAAATTAAGATATTAAAAAATATTACTATTTTTCGACATTTCGATATTTTCCAAAGTAACTACATTTTAAATATTTACAAATTAAATTAAAAAACCTTTTTGTTAGAGACCAACTCTTTGTAAAAATTCGCATTTTTTAAATGTAACTGATAATGACAATTATATTTAGAACAGTGTAAAAAAGTAAATTTTTGTCATATTTTTGGTTATTATTAATTAGTTTCAATGGTAGATTAATTTTTATAACAGATTATTTTTAGGCGATGTTAATTGTTACACTTAAAACATTAAAAAAAAAAAAACTTAGGGGAACAAATGTATACTTGCCAAATCACGTTTCTAGTGTAGTCTTAAATCTACAACAAATTTTTAAAAATAAATAATAACTTACCGCTAAAAATATATTTTACGGCAAACAAATACATATATGTATATTATTTATCCTGACAAATAAAACTCAAACTAAAATTTAAATTAAATTCACTATGAAATACATTATGTTACAAATCAATTTCCGTCTTTTGGCATTAGCGTTATATATAATGAAAATGAAAATAATTTCCACTAAAATCCATTAAGGTAAATATTAAAAAGTTATTTATTAATTTTACTATATTATTTTCAATTCTATGTTTAACATTTTTATAGAAGAAGGCATTAAAAAAATAGTGATATGTTTTTTTCTTAACTGAGTATAATCTATAAAGGCTCTTAGATCAAATAGCAACGTAACACAGGTGTAATATGATTTATATAATATTATTTTTCCAATTTTAACATTTAAAGTAACTTCTTTTAAAGGGACCGGCGTATTGCAACGTTTTACTTTTCAACAGTTGCGAAAAATCCATTCCATTACCAGTTGCACACAGAAAATATGAACAAATATATATTTCTTTAAGCCAATTATTAAATTTTTGATAAGCCAAATCGTACTCTGATTTTAATTTTTTAGGGATCAGACTCGTCATTGCAAATTAAGCAGTTTCCTCCACATCACTAGGGACATACAAACCAAATTCCGACACTTTTTGGCTTAAAAAATGTAAAAAGTTTCTGATACCAACTATGTCACTAAAGAAGCCGCTAATAAACAACGCTTAGCTACCGAACTAAATACAGGATTAAAAAAAAACTATTATATCATTTTTTTTTATTTTCCTGTAATAATAACAGTTTTGTTTTATTTAAAATTGGAAAAAATCTTGTATGGAACACGTTAGGAAAAGTTTATTTTGTGTAACTTGTGCTACTTTGCGCTCATTACACAAAATTATGGAGGTTAGAAAGATAAAGGAGCACTATCTCTCATGACTGTTTGGCTTAAAAAATGGCCCCAGAATAGTACTAAATAAAGAGGCGCTGGTGTAGCAAAGAGTCTGGTGTGAACCAATGACTTTGACCGCAATACATAAAGTGAAGTTTAGAACAACGAGGTTATTGGTTTAAAAATGGTCCTTTGGAACACCAGCGCTATCTTAATTTAGTGCAATTTATAGGCCATTTTTGTAACACAGAGATGGTGATCCTGGTCTTTACAATCCATACACAAAATGAAACTTTTTTTAACTGGTTGCGTAAATAACTATTTCTAAACTGACAATAATCTACCAAAGCTTTAAGAATAAATACTAACGTAACTTGGGTATCTTAAGTAAAGCAGTATATTTTTTTGAACTAAATAATTAAAATTTTTTAGGATTGTCATATAATCACTTTATTTCTTTATTTCTTTGGTTGGTGTAATAATTTAGTCACATTTTGGTTACGTTTTACTCTACAATCATTAAAGCTTCTTTCATTTTGTTAAATCAATAAAGTTAAAAAAATAACAAAAATAAATTACAACCACAATACTTATTTTACGAAAAAGGGTATTAATAAGGGCGGTTGGGGGAGCGCTATTGGTATGTGGGCTATTGACTACAGCTCTTGGTAGACTTAAAATGGGGATGACAGTTTGTATAGAAAAATTGTTACTATTTAAGTTTGCAAATATGAAAGAAAGTTGCTAAATAGGCTTCTAATTACCCAGAAAAATAAGGGACGTTAGCTAAAAAAGATCTTTAACACCCTTAAAGTGGTAGAATCGGAGTAAAAGTTTGTATATAACTTTGTTATTTTAGGACTAATAAATGTGAAATTTGGTATGTAGGCTATCTATTTCGATAACAAATAATCTATTGTAAAATTATTGAAATAGCATCTCTTGGAGGGGGAGGGTAATTAAAATGGGGATGAGAGTTTGGACAGAAAACCCGTTATTTTTTAAGGTGCAAATATGGAATTTGATAATTAGGCTTCTGATTACCCAGAAAAACAAAAGGTGGTAGTATTTTTAAAACTAATATTCTGCGTGGATAAAGTGTAAAAAAGAAAAGTTTGTATAAGAAATTTGTACTAACTCATTAACAAATTTATATTAAAAATTAGTAACAAACACCGCGTATCTTACAAAAGACAAAGCGTGGGGATCGTGATGTGATGTGACGCGACCGAGTGGAAGGGGGAACACGTAAATAAGTATGGCTACCCTAACAGCCAAATATTTAAGGGCAGACGTTGGGAGAACGGGAAAATTACAAAACAACCAAACTTATGTAAGCCAGGCGGGCGAGAAGCTAGTATTTTTATTAATTTTGCCGACCAAAATAAAATAATTCAAACACAAATTTATTTTTACCGTATATTCCTGGCCTAACAAAATAACAGTTGAAGAGGAAATAAATTAAACATCGGTTTTTTAAGCACAAAACACTATTAAACCGCAAAAATAACAAAAACAAAACCATATGATGCAAATGAAAAAATGATGTTTACAAAATTCTTTGCGAATGTAATAAATTTTTTATAGGTGAAATTTTTAGGCCATTAGCCAAACGCATAAAATGGCATAAAACATACAGTAAAAAATCGTAAAATATACAAAAAAAAATAATCTCGGGTATTTTGGCTTTGTTTTTTAAATACATTTTTGCCAAAATTTTTTTGCCTTTAAAGGTGACATTTTAATAGTAAATTTACTTTTGCACAAATTTTATGTTAACAGCCATATACAAAAGAAGCATAGGATTTGAGATAACACTAAAAATCTGAAAAGTGGACAAATTTACACTTATCTTAAAAATTTACTCCTTTATATGATGAATTTATGCTCAAGTAATTTTCCATATTTTTTCATCGATCATTTAATTGTGAATATCATATATAAAAAAAAAATTCGGAATATATTTCGGTAGAAGGCAACCAACCAAACAAATGTCATAATGTTTATATTCGAATGATAAGGTTAAGTCAGGTACAAAGCACAAGTAAATAAGAATTTACAATTTACAATTTACAATTTAAAAATTTAGTCCCTTAGCTACTTAATAAAATAGAATATTTGGTTAATAAACTTCTGAATTGGGATTATTTTTCTTCGCTTCACTGCAATTATCTTAGTTCATTTAAAAAATATTACTAGTGATTGTGCCTGCTCGATGTGTGCTTTGTTGGTTGATATTTATTAATTTTATTGAGTTAAAATGGTTCTATCTGCTTTAATTTTCGGCTACTGTTTACATATACCCGCAATATTTAAAATAAATGACCAATTTAGGTGGCAAAATCCAGATATGATATTACCTCTTCATAAGTAGGTACGTCAACCATCCAACAGATTGTGTACCGTCTACTTGAGCTACAGGGATAATATCAATAGAAATTAATTGATTTTTGGGGTCTGGTGCCATGTAGGTACCATCGATTTTTATTATTTTTTAAATTTCCACATAAAGCTTTTCTTCTCAAGAGTAGTTTTTAATAAATTAAATCTTTGGATAAACTAGGTTTTAATTTTTTATTTCGATTTAAAAATTCAAAATTACCATTGATTTTCTCTATATAATGCGAAAACTCCCCTTTGCGACAAAAAACATTAGGAAAATATTTTTGAGGTTAAATTAAAATATTTATTGCCAAATCGAAAAAAAGGTTGAAGGTTGTATGGAAATTTATTGAAAAGTTATATTCAATTATCTTATCCAAAAACAAACGGATTTTTTTGTCACCTGATCATAGATTATTTCAAAAAAAAAATTATAAACGAACAATACAGATCGCTGTTAAATTTAAAAACTGTTACAAAGAAATACTTTTTTTTCTTAAAAACTTGGATAATTCTCTACTTATCGGATCCACGGCTAATTTTAGTGAAATTTAGTTTACAACGGTTTTTTGGGGCGCTGATCACTAATCTGAAATCAAGTTTTGTCGGGAGCTCTTGTTTTTTAAATAAACCTTCGGACCTAACCCAAAAATGCACAAATTTTAAAATTCCTCCTTCTTAAACCTGGTCAGAGCCAAACTACATGATTTTATGGTAGAACACACTTTTTGGAAAACTTTTCCCGATTATTTACTCAAGTTTTACTAAAAAACACATTCAAAAATTTTTTTTTTTATATTCAAATAAAATCAACGAAATTATCTAGGGATTTTAAACCGATAAGTTGATAAAACTAAAAGGCCTCATATTTAAAATTTAAATTGTTTTACCAGCATTAAATAAAAAAAATATATTAAAAACATTTTTAAAATTTTGTTGATTTTTTAAAAGTAAAAATATTTTTTTTTTTTAAAAAAGTGGTTTGTTTTTTTTTTTTTTTGTTTAGGGCTTCAGGAAAAATTTCTGAAGAGTTTTGCGTTTTGAGGTTGGTTCCAAGTGGGATGTTAACAAAAAAAATGTCCGACAAAATTTAATTCGTAATTAGCGCCCCAAAAAACCCTTTTTCTAAATTTAAAATAAAATCGGCCGTGGGCCCGATAAGTAAAAATTCCGGCCACTGTTTGATACTTATTTTAAATTTGAAAGTAACAAACGTAATGTCAATGAAGAAAAAATAATTGTAAACTTTAAATACCAAAAAAAGAATTTTAAAATCAATTTTTTACCAGAAAAATATTACCCATCCAAAAGATTTTTTTATAAATATCGGATTTTTTAAAAACAAAACTTTCGATTAAAAAATTTAATTTATGGATTGTTTAAATGGCATCAGACCCGATTTTCGAATTTGTGTATGGATTAATTTTGGATTCAATTTTGGCCTATAAGGGGATCAGACCCGATTTTCAATTTGTTTTTAGATATAATCTTAAAAAAAATTTTTTTTAAACATTTATTTAAAAAAAATATGTTTTTATTTACTTATATTAAAACCGCGATTGAATGACAGGCTGACAATGGTGTTCTGTCATTTCCTATCATTTGACATTGACAGAATAAACAAACCCTTGGTAAACAATGTCCATAAGTGTAACGGTATTCTTTTTTTAAATTATAAAGTTATTAAAGAAAAGAAATATATTCAGTGTGCACTGGTTTTACCAATAGCTTTCGCTTATAGTTGAAAATCAGTTATAAAATTTTATTTGTCCAGCTCTTTGATAAAAGAAAATTCATAAATATTCAACATTTAAAAGCTTTTATTTAAAAAAAAAATGTTAAAATAGTTTTAGGGATTGTTTCGTGTTATTTAGTTGCCTATACTTTAATCGTTAATAAATAGAAAATCCTGCATTAATGGGGGTTATTAATGAATTATTTTGTAGTTTAATTAAATATGAAAATAAATTAAATATTTTAACTAAAATAAGACTCGTTTGCAGGGAAATCCGTAATGTCCTTTCAAGTTGAGAGATGTTAATGATAGTTAACACCATAAACCTAGAAAATGTTTTTTGTAATACATTTTGTATGTAAAAAACATTTTAAATTTTGGTTTTGTTTCTTAATCAACTACTATAATGATCCCATAAATTTCAGTTCAGCTCTCTAATAGAGACCTATAATAATAAACTCGAAATCGAAACGAATTTTCCAGCGGAAACGGGAATTTTTAGCATAATCCTCGATGCAGGGATTTATAATTACGTCGGATACAATTGGGAAACCGAAAGCAATGACAAAGGCATACAATGAATGCTAATGTAGTAAAGTTTATCTTTTTAAAAAAACTGTTTATTTATAAATTAATACTAAAACATTTTGAATACTTTTTAAATAAAAATAGACGGCTAAGTGCATATTAAACAACTTTTTTTGATATTTCTAACATCCTTTTGAATGATTTTGGAACAAGATTAAAAACTTCACAGATAATGCGAATCTAACTACTCTTTTTTTTCTATCGACCATTTTTAAAGAATAAAATTTCAATAGAGCGGAAAACTTTTTTGACAAGTAGGGGAGCACCCCTCTCTCACCGTACTGAACCTTTTCCTCGAGGAAACATGTCAAACACCTTTTCCAGGTGGTTAAAAGCACTAAAAACTCATTCACCCGGGGCCCCTCGGCGACAATTTGGGAAAAATTTATAGCCGTCAAAGACCCCTTGGTTTCAAACATCCGAAGATGTTTAAAAAAAGATGACTGTGGGCTCATTGAAACTAACTAACTCTGTCCTTTTCAAAAACAACAACACACTGGTTCCCAAAAAAAATCGTTTTCATAGAATTTGAAAACAATATTCCTTTTTAGGAAACAAACACGGGTTAACGAAAAAATATTGTTTTTTTTTAATGTTTACGGCGTTTTGCCAACATCTTAGCTGGATTTCGGATGCTTTTTTTGACCACTGCTCGACTTGGAATGAGGGTTTTGGGCCTCGGTTTTTCTCCATGGGGAAAAAATTTGGGATCCTTCGTTTTTTGCGGTATAAGGTAGGTATGGTTCTCCCCCAGGTGCTACGCGAGGTATTTTCCCTCCCGTCCCCTAGTCCTGGGTATCGCGCCAGCTGCTCATTCTGCGGGAACAGGACTCCTCTACCTTTACCCCGATGCCCCCGGGGAGCCCCATCACGACCCATGCCTGGGCCGGCGTCTCCAGCCCGGATGTGGTACCTGACCCTTGGTTCTCCTTTCACGCTATCATTTCCCGACTATTGTACGGGGTTTGTGTCCCCTTCGGTGGTGTTCGTAACATGATGTTAAGTTTCTCTATCTTTCTTGAGAACCCAGGTTCCACCGTGGTTCTGGGTACTTCCACCCGCTTCCTGGTTCTCCCAATTCCTTTCTGTAAATCCCAGCCCCGTTCCGTGACTGGTGTCCCCTATTAATAGCACCTAGTGCACTTCCTTCGTGACTCCCCTTTCGACGCGGCTCCCCCCTTTGCCTGAATTCCACCCGCGGCCGAGTTTGATCCTTCCTCGTCACTATTTCTTACTTCCTGCTAACCCCGCTAGCTGGCCCCCGGTGGATCGCAGAGGCGGCACCTAGTGCAGCCCCCGGGCCCTGGCGACTCTCCCACAGTTCCGGGCGCACCCGCCCTTGATTCTCAAAACAACTCTTCTAAACCTCGGCCCCAACGTGCGGAAAATCTTTTACCCCTGGGGGCACGGTGTCCTTTATTTCTTCGTCCCCTCTTCTATTTTTCCCCTTTTCCACGTATCCACCGCGCGCGCAACAGGTGCCAATCAACTTCCTTAGAAGCGACAGCGTCCTGTACCAAAAACCATATATCTTCACCCGAGGTTCCTGTTAGGAACAAGGTGCCAATCAGCCTGGTGCAATGCGACAGCGTCCTTGTTCCGTACCTGAAACAAAAATAAATAAACCTCTGCAAGGGCCAACTTTTCCAAGAGGCACTCCCTGCAAGTTTTCAACCAACCAAAACAAATAAATGAAATCAGGGGGCCCAAATTCTCAAAAAGGGACAACCTGTAAGTTACCAAACAAAAAAATATAAAACTAATTCAGGGGCCAACTTTCCTACGAGGCACTCCCTGCTAGTTTCAAAACAAAATAAATAATACGATTTTCTCTTCAACAGGGGCCCCAATCCTCCCCCGTTCTACCCCATAACTCTTAACGGGGGCTATAAATACGGCCAACTGCCTCCCAAACCCAAAACCCGGGAGTGCCATACCTCCCAAACTCCGGTATCAAGTCGTCTGTCCTCCAGCTCTGGACTCCGACTGCCCTCGACTTCGACTCTACGAAGGTCTGCCATCACTTCCCCTGGTCAACTATCGACTGACTCAGTTACGAACTGAGCCTGTATTTATAGGGGCCTAAAGGTTTAAAGTTGGGGGCCCCCCAAAAAAATGATTTTTATAAAAATTTTTTAAGTTTATTTTGGCACTCGACTAAAATTTTCAATTTATTTCGTTTGGGGGGAAAAAATATTTTGCCTCATGGCCAAAACCCGGGCTATTTTTTTTTTCGCAACATTCTTTTGTTTTTTTTTTCCTTTTCTTCTAAAAAATTTCTGGGTTTTCCGTTATTGTTAAAAATTTCCTTTCTTCTTCTTTTAATGGTTAGGGGGAAAAATTTTTTTCTAACCTTTGCTCTTCAATAGCCCCCAAAAAAAATTAGCGGGGTTCAAGGTTTTCCAAATTTCCTTTTTTTTTGTTTTTTTAAAATTGTCGGTTTTTCCCCCCCCCTTTGCCATTTTAATTTTCCTTTAAACCTTAAAAAAAATTCCCAAGGTTTTGGGGTTTTTTTATGGAAATTTTATTGCCCCAAAAAAATTGTTTAAAAATATTAAAAAATTTTTTAACCCCTTTTTTCCCATAAAAAAAAATCAAACCCCTTTTTAAAATGATTACGCAATGGAAGAGAAATTTGTAAACTTAAGTCTACATCCTTTATCTTCGCTCTTTTTAATCAGCACGAAAAACGGGGAAAAAAGGTTTAGCTTATCGCGATAAATCAGCCTTGCGGAAGGTTTATGCTCTTAAATTTCAACTTTTTTTATATGTTTTTATTTTTTATTAAGTGCTTTGTTGTTAGTGATAAACTGCCCAGTTTTAAGTTATAAAAAGGAAAAATTTAAGACTCATCGGCTATAAAAAGGTAGAATGTAGCCCCAAAACAAAAAAGAAATTAAAAACATCTGGTATTATGCTATGCGAAAACTATCCTATGCTAGCAGGATGATCTAATAAGATCTGTAAAAATATTAGAAAAGATGAAATCAAGTGTCCTATAGGCAAAGAGACCCATAAAATTTGTGTTAAAAATGGCAAACCAACTCAGAGATATAATTTGCAATGCAGTTACATAAACAGGACTAAAAAGGGACTACTATTGTATAGCGAATTGTAATTTCAACACAAATAAAAATGTGGAAATACTAAGTGTTACATATTTATGCTTCAATCCATGTAACTAACTTTCTTAAAGGTATAGTGTCATTATGGAAAGATACTGTGTATTTATTGATATACCAAAGTGCTTTCTAGGTTACGAGTAAAAAATAAAACGCATTTATGGTAAGTTTTATTTATATGTTCATTTCATTCTGTACTGTAAATCCTACTTTTAGATACTTGATTAGAAATAGCAGATACTTCCGAACATCTTAGAACAGATTTTTAAAATCAGTCGTCATGCCTATTTAAACTGCAAATAAAAATTATTCTTTTTTTTAAAATATGACTTTTTTACCAAAAAATTTGACTTTTTTAAATAAAACAATTTTTGTAATACATATAGCGTCAAAAATAAGTAAATTTTGCATCACACTTGAGAAAATTTTAATAGTCCAATTTAAACTTTGTGAAAAAACACAAATTAAATATGGCGTCACTTTAAAAAATATGTATTTAAAAATAACGCATTGTTAAAACAAAAAAGTTTTATGTAGATTGCGTTAAGTCTTATTTTGCAAAAATAATGTCATTTACAAAAAAATGTGAAAAACATAAATTATTTTATGCATCTAAAATATTACATAGTAATATGGGCCAAAAATTGCATTTATAAATTTATTTATGCATCCAAAATATTGTATAATAATATGGGCTAGAAATTGCATTTATAAATAAATTTATGCAACTAAAATATTGCATAATATTATGGGCTAGAAATTGCATTTATAAGTTATTTTATGCATCAAAAATAATAAAATATGGGCTAAAATTTGCATTTATAAATTATTTTATGCATCTAAAATAATAAAATATGGGCTAGAAATTTCCTTTTAAATTAATTTATGCATCTTATATATTGCATAATGCTATGGGCTAGAAATTGCATTTATAAATTATTTTATGCATCTTAAATATTGCATAATATTATGGGCTAGAAATTGCATTCATAAATTATTTTATGCATCTAAAATATTGCAAAATAATACGGTCCAGAAATTGCATTTGAAAATACTTATATAAACTATATAAAAGCTTTGGGTTATTTTTTGTGATTTTTAATAAATTTTGATCTCTTAGATTTTATATGTTTTGTTTGCATATTTGCAGTAAAATGGAAATGCCCGTAAATATAATATTTATTTATTTATGTGTGGTATTATTTTAAGTTTTTATTATTGTGTCAACAATGCCTGAGCCTGCCAGTTTATCGGATTAAAAAGCTACTAAGAGTTTAATCTTTTTTACTGTCGTGTAAGGATACATAATTTTTATTTTTGGTTTGTTTCAACTGTACGATAATTTTAAAAGTTGGTATATTAATAACAAGAACAAAATTTAACGAAACCTGTTTATTTATTAAAAAACATGGCAATTACTTGTTAAAATGCAAAAAAATTAATAAACATATATTGCAAAACGAATAACACCATTGCGGAAGGCTGAAAAGCCGTTATCAATGCTTACTGTCAAACTTAACTCGCCTCTAAAGATACCCCGAAATCACAAGCTTTTTGACAGTGTTGAGACAAGAAACGCTTTATTATGCAGAGACTCGGCTAAAAAATATTCATTTTAATGTAATTATTTAGGGTTTATTTTTAAAGTCCCCGCATTTTTACATCTGAAATATAATTGGGGAAAATAAAAAGCCGCTTTGCTAACCGGAACTAACCATGACCGACTAGAACTTAGGGCTTTTGAATTTGTCTAAATTCTTTGTAGAAGTTATAAACAAAGTATAATTACACTTAAAAAAAATTATAACTTCTACCATATCAAAAATTATAAAAATTTTGTTAATATCTTCTATATAGGGATAATTTAGACACATTTAAAAGCCCTGGTTGTTCTGGTTAGTCAAGCGGCTTTTTATTTTCCCCAATTATATAGCAGACATTAAAATGCGGAAACGTATTAGAAAAGACACATGATTCGCTTTTTTTACATTAAATGCATTATTTAGAAATAGCCTACTTTTTAAACAACGCGCCGAATGTCTGTATAATAAAGCATGTTTTATGTGTCAACACTGTCAAAAAGCTCATGATCTCGAGGTATCTCTAGACGCGAGTTTAAACTTAAAGCTTTGAAAAAGGGTTCTTGATCATGCACCAACACCTTTTTTTTGCCGCACACTTGTCAGATAGACAATAAAAGTTTTCTTGACCGTGTGCATCTAGCTTACAAGAATGAGGCAAGCGAAATAAGCTTGAATAATTTGCATTTGTGCCTAAGTTTTTCAATACCTATTTTCTTTTAGTCTCGCAACTGGGTTTTTAATAATGCACATATGACATGTGGAAAAACTGTTTGTCAATGCTTTACGCCTGAAAAGTAGCCAAAAGCGTAATGGGAGTCTCTCTGTATACTGCATCTTATTTTTACACCTAATTTAAGATGTTTTATTTGAAATTTTGTAGAAAATTTGGTTTCAACATCGTGTTTTTACACACGTATAAACATAACACCAAGCTAATACAATACTCGTATTATTTGCAACTGGTTTAAATTTGATTGCTAAATAAACAATTGTAATTAAAACGATAAACATCAATGTACTGGTATGCATACGATTTTATACACATGTTAACACTTTTGTATTTACATTTGTGTCCTGGGTAATTAATATTAAATACTTAAACAAAGTGTCATCCAAAAAAAATACAAGGTATAATGAGATTAAAAATATTATTATTTGTTTTCCCTGCGAAAAGATCACCTATGACTGGAATATTTATACTCAACCAAGAACACTGGGTCTTTAAGAATTTAACGTACAATAAATTAGCTTAATAACTCATATTAATTATGACATAATTGCTTCAAATAAATTTTATTCCATTTTGCTTAGAGCAGTTTCTCTATTGTTAGTGGTTCAACCATTTGAAGGTGGTGTTATTAAGCTAAATTAAGTAAATTTTGATTTTGGTTAGTTTGTTATATTTTTTTATTATTTTTAAGTTGTTAAGATATTCTTTATTGTAAAATAAGGATGTGAATGCCAGGTTCTGATCATATCAGGATATTATTCAGAAATCTTTTTGCAACGTTATTTAAATTACGTAGTTTGCTTAATACTTATGACTTGAAAGGTCTTGCAAAAGGCCAATTTTTTTTTAAGAAATCCCAAATTTTAGCTACAAACGGCTTAGTCTCCTGCACTTTTACCTTTGTAAATTCCCCTTAGGTAGTTTCCGTAGTTAGTAAGTTAATATTGTTTTAGAAAATTAACGAGACTAAAAAACCACGTGTTTTATTTCCTTTTTTCGAATTTAATAAATACCTCATAAAACTTCTTATGCTGCTAGTTTTTATAATGGTAATATTTTAAGTTAATAACATGATTATAGTAAGTTTGTATCATTATTATATTTAAAATTTAGCTCTGTTTTAAATACTACTTGTTTTAAAATTAGTTGAGTTTGTGTTTTTGGACAAAATACAGATATTTTAAATAAGTAATATACTTTATGTACCATTTACATCCTATAAAGGTAATTTTGTTTGACTTACACCCCTTTTTCAAATGAGGCTATTTTATGCTCAATTTGTGCATATGTAATATTTTTTTTTACTATTTAGGTATATGGGGTACTTTGTTGCATTTATGGATATATTTCATTTTACCTAATATTTATTTGAAATTATTCTGTGACATAGCCGTTAAAAAAACTGGAAATTCACCTAACTTGTGCAGAAATATTTAGATAATTCGTCAAAGATCTTTAAAATTTGAAACAAAATGGAAAGTGTTCGTTGGTTTGCTTTAATTTAGGTAGTTAACTAATTGTAAAATTTGATTCTAAATATTATAATATATAGGCTTAATATTCATAACAAATAAAAATAAAATAAAAATGCTCTGGTCTGGTATAATCAAAGTTTTTAAATTTTTAAACACCCTTCCTTAGTGTCGCCGTTTAAATTTTTGTTTTTGTTTAATTACGGGACCCTCAAGCATAATTAAATACGCCAAACGTTGATAGGTCAAAAGTTTTTCAAATAAATTATTTAGGACTTTTGTTTTGTTGATAGTAGTACTTTTAAAAAGGGCGGTATGTTATACTTACCAGAACTAACCAGAAATTTATTGAATTAAGACTTCCTAACAATGATCTGGTAATCAAAGCAACCAAAATCTTATGTTGCTTTCCCTATAAGGGTGTGGTCGGTATAATACGAAAGTACCATTTGTTTATCTAAAAACTACAGCTACACCATGCCTTTGATTTAAAAGTATAAAAAGGTTGGAAAATAACAAAACAAACTCCCGACCAAAAAAAATTTAAATTCAAATTTCTATCATTTAGGGTTATTTTTAAAATAAATTAAATCATTTGTTCTTTCACGTATTTGAAAGTTATGAAAAAATTTTTGCTTATAAAAAATTTTACCATCTCCAAATTTTCGTTTAAAAATTTATAAAAATATTGTTTTAAGGTAAAGACGCTTATATGTTAAAATCGTCAACCGGTTGATTGGTTGCAAGGAATCCCGGCTGCCAGGGTTAACCGGTGATTCGGGAAATCCATAAACAAGAATTTAAAAGTCAACTTCTTACATGTTTTTTGCCCTCAGCAATAGTTTATAATTTGCAAAAAAAATAATCCGTTAAATTTTTTTTCCAAAAACGTTTACATATATATATATATATATATATATATATATATATATATATATATATATATATATATATATATATATATATATATATATATATATATATATATATATATATATATATATATATAAAAATATTTAAAAAAAACCAAGGGGTTATTGAGGATGCGTCATAAAATAAATGGCCAGTTTGAAAGATGAATTCTTTATTGAGTTTGTCAAACTTTCAAGAACAGTTTGTTCCCTTCCTCAGGACATCTGCAAAAACAATTTTAGGTTTTACAAATTATCCCTAAAATATGTTATCTAAAGTTATGTTACCAATGCGAATTTCTTAATTAAACAGGAGATTTAAATCAGAAAATGACAGAAACATCCTAATCAAAAGTCAGACATAAGGTGGTGTTTTACTTAATTTTTAACTTAAATAATCTAATTACATGGGAAAAATCTTGTTTGCGCGATTTTCTTTAAGAGTTACATGGCTGGAAAAAAAACGTAACAGTCTTAAACGTCAAAGAACTTTTTTTTATTAAACTCCCTGACTGGCATCACTGAGCAACATCTGTCACCTGTCACCTCCCCAGTGGTGCCAACCAATGGGTTCTTTTAAAAAGTCAATCTGAATCGATACTATTCAAAAGTTTTTAAAGTTTTTAAACCATCCACATTTCTATAATTTAGTCACTAGAATGTTGACAATAAACCATGGCAATCTAATATTTTTCGTGAGATATATGCTCAGTTTTAGCTTAATTATCATTATTGGACTTATTTTTATGATATAAATTAGAAAAATGGAAAAAAAAACAATATTTCTCTCATTTGTTCATTATTAGGGAGAATTTGCAAGGAAACTATCATTTTGAGACAACAAGCACCAATTTTTGTGATGAGAAAGTATATTGTTTTAAATTATGCTTAGGTTTTGTATATCACTGCGTTTATTTATGGATTTGGGATCCATATAGATCTGGACCATTTCAAAAATATTTTTTTTGTAGTAATTGCTTGTTCTCTCAAGAATTTTTAGAACCATTCCGATTCATTTTCCCACAATCACGTGTTCAGACAATGCAAAAGACTGCACACCTCGGTTACAATTATTTTTTTGTGAGATTTGCGACCGGAATAGATTCCGGGAGGTTTGACCCTATGTATACTTTTTCAAAAGTTGAGGCATGGAATCCTGTACACGACATCCCAGTTCTCAAGCAGGCTTAGAGGCGTCTTTGTTTTTTGTAAATTAAAGAGAGGGTTTCTTGCTTTTTGGCTATCTTTCATTAACATCTTTAAATACATTGATAATTTTGGGGTTAGATTATCTAATACGGCAAAGAACAGTACAAAGGTGCTGCCTCTAATTCTTGTTTTGTGAAGGTAATGGTGTAATATTTTCTATTTTTTGGTATTTGTGAAGTCGTAGTGCTAAGTGATATTGGTTGACTGTTGGGTTCAAATATATTTTCTGGAATATCATATTTTGTACTATACAGAAATTTGTTAATAAATTTTTCTAGGTAAAATTGCTTAACAATATATCCTTTACTTGCAAAAGAGCTTGTTTTCTAAGTAGCGGGTGTTTTAGTTTTCCATTTACCTAGCACTAGGTTAATTTTACCTTTTGAAGGGTGATACAGTAAAAACTAAAATCTATTTAAGCAAATGGTTTTCTATACCATGATATTCTTAGTACATTATTTTCATCTCTAGTCACTAACATGTCCAGAAATGGTTCTTCTATTGTTCCCAGTCTCCACCATAAATTGTAAGTCCCTTTAAAAAAGGCTCTAACGCTACATCTTTACGTGTTTTAAGGTTCTGCAAGCATAGATCATCAACATATCTTTTTACGAATGGAATATGAAAAGGCATATGGGGCAAGCAACCTTGAATTAAGTTGTCTAAAACACAATTACATAAAATAGGTGATATTGTAGACCCCATTGGCATACCATGCTTGTTTGTAATATCTTTTGTTAAAAAATCAGTAATTTGAATCCCCAGTACCTTTTTTAAACATATCCCAAGTCATACCACAAAGTCTTTAATGGTGTTCCATTTTAGTTTTAGACTTTCTATAATTGTGTCTAATGGTAGGTTAGTAAAAATGAAACAACGTCAAAACTTACAATAAAATAATCATTTGGTAGTTGAAAATTATTAATACATTCACTGAAACAAATTTAATCCTTTACATTTATTCATTGTTGAAACCATAAGCTGCTGTTAGTATATCTGTAAGGTATTTTGCTAGAGATCCATTAGGGCAGTTTATGCATGATACGAAGGTCTCATAGACAAAGTTGGCTTTGTGAATTTTCGGCAGAATATAGAATCTTGGTGCCACGGCGTTATATGTTTTTTTATTTGTTTAGCAGCACGTTCATCTATGCAACTCATCGTCTGCAATTCTTTGATAAGTTTATTAACCTTTTATTTTGAATATTTGTTGTTGGAAATTTGGTTTTAAAGTTTGTAAGTTACTTTTTTGTTGTCAGTAGTAACCCCTTTCACTGTTTTTTGGTGCCCTGGGTTTTAGAAAAAAATTTTTGGTTATTTTATGTTTTTGGTTTTGCCCCATCGCCCTGTAAGCATCTCTTTTTTTGGGGTCATTCAGTGTAGAATAATTCTTTCTAGATAAGCTAGGAGTGCTGAAAACTTATCTCTCTGTAAAGTTGGACACAAGCTAAATTTGGGCCCCCAAAAGATAAGCTTTTCAACGCCTCTGCCCGGTATGTCAATGTTTTTTAAGTTTTTTAAAATTTTTAAACCATTGAGCAGACACTTTTATTTTTTGAAAAATTATCTATTTTTTTTTTTTTATTTTATTTAAAATTGGAATTTTGATTTTCTTGAAAAACGATTGTAAAAATAGGGTTTTTTTGGGTAAAAAATTTTTTATAATGTGGTCAGGTAGCAACTTATTTAGTTTTTTACATCAACTGTTCTTGCTGTGTATCGAATGTTTTTTAAATTCAAAAAATTGCCCCTTTTCTCTAAGTTAACAATATTTTTCCCCTTTAAACCCGTTGTCAAAAACTGGATCTTTTTTTCCTGTTGTTCCCGACGTTATGTATAGGAGGTTGTTCATATTGTTCGTCCCATGTATGATGTGGTTCGGTGTTATATCCAATTGTCTGCCCTTTAAAAGCAAATTCCGCCTATTCTTCAGTGAAGCCTGTTTGGTGTTCACTAAAAAATAGGGGTTTGTGCGAACGGAAAAAATGGGGCTGTTTTTGTATTAAAATTAAAACAATTGATGCTTCCCTAACTTAAAATCTATACTTTGGGGGAAAATTTTTGTTATCGCATTCGCAATCACGATTATTTAAAATTTCTCTTACAGCCATTAAAACATTAGTCATTTTTTTTTTTATATTTGGGCTAGTGTTATTACGCATAATAAATATTTGGAAAAAAATGATTTTATTAAGTTAAAAAATTAAGTTTCCCCTTTAAATTTAAAAAATAAAATTTATTTTTTTTCTAAAAAAGGGTTTTCTGTTAAATCAATTGAACATAAAGGGGTCACTTTTCTGGGGGGAAAAAACCCTTTTACCCTAAACATTGTTTGGGAATAACCCAAAATTCGGGATATACTGTCTGAAAACAGCCGGATGGAGAAAGGGGAAATTTTCTATCGAGGTAAAAGTGTTTGTGCTCAAAACGGGTTTATTATACGTTTAGGCGACAGTGTAATGGAATGTATGGTAAGTTGTAAAAAAAACTTTTTAAATCAAATTAACCCAAAATTTAAGACAAACTATACATAACTTTAAACTTAGGAATACATTAAACAGGGGGGTTTCATAGTGAAAAATATTTTTAAATAAATGTTTTTTGGGTTAAAAACTTTTGAATTGGAACCCTTAAAAGGGAACAGAGCAAATTTTAGACAGAACTTAACTTATTAGTGCCAAAATAACGGAAAAAAAAACTTTCTTGGTGAAATGCATGCAAAAAGGCAATTTTTTTAAAAAAATTGGCCTTTTTATTTTTCTTTGTTTCTCCCCTTTATTTTTTCCCGTAACGGCATCTTTTCTATTCGGAATATTTTTAAATTATTATTTATTTTTTTTAATTAATTTTAAAATTTAATTTTAAAATAAATTTAATTTTTTTTATTTTAATTTAAAAAAAATAAAATTTTAACTTCCTTTAAAACAAAATTTATTCCCCAAATTTAATTTTAAAATTTTAAATATAGTAAAAATTATGTTGATTTTCCAAATTTTGTTTTAAACTTTTTTTTTTTAAATTTAATTTTTAAAATTTTAAAGGGTTTTTTTAAATAAAAAATAAATT
>JAHBCN010011594.1:0-28707 GCA_019359885.1 Listronotus oregonensis
CTTCCTCTTAATACCTTTAACATATATATTTTTTTTACAAAAATATATTTTATATTTATTGATAAGGTTCAAAAGAATAAAGTATATCCCTATTATTTACCATACAATACTGACGCCATCGCCATAAGGGATTTGGTGGCAGAAGTACTTTTAATCAAGAAGATGTTTCATATATATTTTAAGCTGCTGAATCCGAATATTTAGACTGCTTCTCATAAAAAGTGATCAGAAATTTTTTATTACCATTTTTATTGTTTAAACGATATAGATTAAAAAATAACCTAGAATTTAAAAGTTTTTCCAAATAGGTTTTATTTCTTGTATAAAAGCAAATAAATTGACTTTAAAAAAATTAAAATCCATTAATCGAAACTCAAATTATTGTGAAAAAAATATAAACTACCGAGTTTTCTGAGCTTTTTCGCTCATAACTAGGCTTCTAATAGGGGTACAGAGTTTTATAACCCCTTTTTAAAGCTTGACATCTAAGCTTTAAAACTGCTTATGATAGAAACCATGAAATAATTTTTGCAAAACGAAACTACTAAAGACTAAATTTTAGACAAAAAAATGTTGTCTATACGCGTCTAATAATTCGAAAATATTGTTTGTTTTTCGAGATAATGATATTTTATTCTAAGTAAGTACGTGTTATTATTAAAAGTAAACATTTTCTTAAATATTCAAAACTATTAAATTATCAAAAATCAAAAAAACTCTTTATGGCATAAAAACAACTATTTATACTGTAAAATATTAAATATGGCAATATTAAGTTAAAGATAATTTTTAAATAAATTTAAACATATAATTCGCAGGCGTTAATTTTAATTGTTTTTTTAAATTGCAGTTACTTGTTTAAATGAAACACGTTGTTCAGTTCAGTTTGACATGTAACCGTTAGTTGAAGTGAATGTTTATACTGTTTGTAATTTGTAAAAATGATAATGATAAAATATTAGGAAAAGTCCTGTAACAAGTACCGAAAATGAACAATAGTCCATTTGAAATAATGAAAAAATCCTAAAAATCCAGAAATTTTTTTCTCATCAGATTTTTTTGGATAAAGTTTTAGTTTAGGGTATAAATTACCATAAAATCACCATCCGTACGCATGAAAGGGTGTGTAATGCACTTTTATGTAAAAAAGTGCATTTTTTGCTATTTTTTTATATTTTTCGATCCTTTTTTATATAACTAATTTAAATAAATAAAATTTTAATTGATTGGGCATTTTGATAGGATGAATATCTAACAATAAAAAAAATAATTTAGTTGCAAAAAAATCGGTGTAAAATGCAACAAATTCCCCAACCACTTTAAAGGCATAAGATGCCTAAATAGTTAGAAAATAAAAGACTTTTTACCTACATTTTCAATAGGCCTTTTCATCATGTGAAAAGCGCAAGCGCAGTCGCCATGTTGAAATAGCGGCAATTCAAAAGATTCGTACTGTTTTGATCAACAATGGCTGGGAATGCAGTATTATCTCCCCAATTAAATAATTTACTGGAAAAATCGATGATTGTCTTCACTGATTTATAATTCAGTTGAAGCCCATAATTGTACGCAATTAAAAAGGTAGCTTAAATGTCATGGACGTCTTTAAAAAGGAAAAAGAAGTGAGCTGATTGAGAGGTTAGGCATCGTTACTTCTTTACTATACAAAAATTATCTATAATTTTATTCTAATTAGGCCTACCACATATATACAATTGTTATATTGATTAAATTGTATTGTATTTAAATGATTTATAGCGTATATCACTCTTACATACTTCATAATAACACCGCTTCTTCGTTCCTTTTCGTACTGATATCATTATAATAATCGATTAAAATAACTATTTGCTAATTAGGGCACTTTTTTCTTTATTTTCGTATTTCTTTTCTTCAATAACTATACTTTCTTTAGTATTTTTTTATTTTAATTATGTGTTTACAGGCCCTTTAACATGCTTGTTTACAAAAAACAGTACGAAAAAAATGGCTGATACCGACGCATGCGCACAAAAAAAATTGTGATGAAAAGGCCTATTACTAAAGCAGAAATTATGGAAGAAGAAGTTGTACCACAAATTGAATTGGCCATATCGAAAATAATGGATCCGAAAGGGACGATAATGATGAAGACACCAGTTATGACTCTTCTGACGATGAGCCTCTTTCAAAAAGATGAGGATGTAAATTTTTTCCTTAATATTTTAAATAATAAAAATTTTATGTAATGATTTGATATTAGCATAGGAATTATGCACTTTTTGATGCAATTTTTTGGTTAAAATGACCCAAAATGAAACATAAATGTGTGTAAATAATTTGTTATACTTAAAATTTTATTAAAAAATAAAAATTACTAAAGTTTTATTCATTTGAATAAATTATATAAAAAAAGCATCAAAAATATGAAAAAATAGCAAAAAATGCACTTTTCACACAAAAGTGCATTTTAAAGCGCATTGAACACCCTTTCATGCGTACGGATAGTGATTTTTGGGTTATTTAAAACTTAAACTGATACTTCATGCAAAAAAATCTGATGGAGAAAAAAATGCTGGATTTTCAGGATTTTTTCATTATTTCCAATGGACTATAAGGAAAAATATATATATACTATTGCTTACAATTTTTTACAGAAAACAGTACGTTGGGTTGCGCGCTCAAGTTTCGAGTTGCCAGTAACACCAGCTTAGCATAAAAAGTGCTAAATCTCAGAAAAAAGTCAACATAAAAAGAGTTAAAAAAATGCAAAATGTCTGTCTTGACTAAAAGAATAATCATAATAAACCAGACTAGTGTTATTTTTAACTTAACTTTGTAAAAAACGAGTATAGTCAATAAAATTGGGTCTTTAGTAAATGCATCGTTTTTAAATAGTTATTTATGATATTAGTGTTAAAGTACAAAAATTTTAAGGCACGAATGTGAAAGTTTGCAGAATGAGCCAAACAAGTTATGCAACTCAAATGAGTACCTTAAAACGTACTTTTAACACAAGTATCGTACAATATTTTTTTTACAAACGTAATAATGCAGTTAAAAATTAAATTATTAAAAAATTGGAAGATATAAGTTTACGTATCATCGTATATAAAAATTATTGAAGTTGGCATTTATTAATGAATTCTAACAGCCGTTGTTGATGCTGGTAAGAATGCGGTTTTTCTGTTCAATCCACGTCAACTACGTAGAATACTAGAATGGAAGAAATTTGTTTTTCAAGTCGTTTGAATTGTACAATTAATATAAATCTATAAACGTTGACTTTACCTTATAAAATTTGACATTACACTTTTCATACTAGTGCTTTAAAATGTTACTTTAAAAAACGTGTGTTTAAAGTAACATTTTTAAGGCATCTAGATAGTCTTAAAAATTAAATTTTTAACACGTTTTAGAAAAAATATTTTGACGATTTCCATCATACTATTATGCAGTTTAAAAGCTTAGGCCTCAAGCTTTAACATTGAAATTGTAAAGTTTTTCCTTTTTATCAGGAACCGTGTTATGACCGTAAAAGCTCAAAAAACTCGCTTTTTGATATTTTTTATTTTTTGCACTTTTTTTACAATGTCTCAAGTTCCGATCAATAAATTTTGTTTTTTTTCTCGAAAAATTGTAACCCATTCAGAAAGAGCCTTAGTTTTTAGGTTTGTTTACGAGCTACAACGTTAAACAATGAAAATGTCGATAAAAATTTCCGACGACTTTTTGTGAGAAGCAGCTTAAATATTTAAATTTAGCAGCTCAAAATACGTAAGAAACACCTATTTTTTTGGAAAGACCCCAATCGGTCACGAATCCTCTTTTGGCGCCCCTATTAACAGTCGAAATAAAACGTTTTTTGCTTATTTAATTTTGTTTTCAGAATCCACCAACTTATTCATTGTTCCTAGCAGCAAGAGTGTATTGATTTTACCACACGACTGATTTTTAACTATGTCTCTTTTTCTTTTCTCTTTGTGCTGTTTACGTAGTATATTTTACACCCACCTATTTTCTTAAACCATATACAGGGTGTTTCTTAATAACATGCTAATATTTATGGGGATGATTCTTGGACCCATTTTAAGAAAAAAACCTTATATGAATATATGTCCGAAACGTCTTATCTTTTGAGATACAGGGTGTTAAAATTTCCAACACCTGATGTAATTGATTTCTTTGTGCGTTAAGGGTAATTTTCTGTTACTATTTCGAAATGTATGTAGATTACCTTAATTTCATAATTTCAACGTTTAAAATTTATCTTATTATATAAATTATTGTTCAAAGTTACATAAATCGATTTTTCTCGTAATTTGTCCGATGCGATGCAAATAAGTGAATTTATTAATTTTTTTTATTGAAAAACGGTGAGTCGTACGAAAAAAGTTAAGGAAGCAAATTTGTTTTAAATTGACCGGGGACTTAAAAAATAATTTTTATTTTAAGAGAAAGCAGTTGCGTACTACTTTTTCTTTCATAAATATCTAATCAGAGTCCAGTACGGACGCCACTGTCACGTAAATCATTTAGAGATTCTGGTTGAGTTTTATAAATTTTACTCTTTAAGTTACCTTACAGGAAAAAATCTAACGGGCTTAAATCTGGTGACCTTGCAGGCCACTCCACTGGTTCTCTTCGTCCGATCCATCTGCCAGGAAACGTTTTATTTAAATACTGACGAACAGCAAAATCGTAGTGGGGAGGTGCCCTATCTTGTTGAAATGTCAACTCATTCGCATTGTAACGGTCATCATGTTAAACAATTTCTGTCAATGCGGGATCAACAGTGTCTTCTAACAATTGCAAGTACATTTGTCCTGTTAGATTTCCTGGTAAAAAAGGACCAACAACACAATCGCCATAAATTCAAGCTCAGACGTTTAATTTCTCAGGATGTTGAGTGTAAACTTTATGGAATAAGTGCGGGTTTTCGTCAGACAAATACCGACAATTATGACGATTAACAGTTTCCGTTCACAAGAAACGAACACTCATCTTGGAAACAAATGTTAAAGAACAAGTTTGGGTTATTTATTATCCGTTCACAAATTATCTCGCAAAATTCCATAGGACTATCAAAGTCATCTTTATCCAATTATTACACAAGATGGATTTTATAGGGGTGGAATTTATGGGATTTAAAAATTCTTTGAATGCTCGTACGGCATATGCCAGAAACTGTAGGTAATTGCCTGGTACTTAAGGTAGGATCGATATTGACGTGGCCCACAACAGCAATTTACATTGCTTCGTTGCCCACTATTCAATTAGGAGCGATTCGTTTTCGATTTGCCTCAGATCTTGTCTCCTTAAACTTGGCTACTAGTTCAATAACGTATTTCCGGTTGACATGCTTATCTGGATTAAGTTCATTAAATAACTGTGCTGTACTATTAGTGCACCTACCGCTTTCATAATAAAGTTCAATTTTCGATACTTTTTCCGCCGTTAAGTAAACCATTTAGAGCAAGAAAAAAAAATATAAGCCAAAATAATCACAGACAAAATCCTGTGAGATACTAAATTAATATAAATTAAATGTAAATAAGTTCTAAAGGAAGATAAAAAACTAACTGCATTACTTATAATTTTTTACACAAGCATCGAATTCTATAGCAGAAATAACTGCTAACCTTGGACTGATAATATTTTAACTGACAATACCTTTATAATTTTAAAGCGTAAGAAAAAAGTGTCCGCATTTAATTGAGTGATAAAAAAGTAACATTTAATGCTTCCTTACTTATTAAGTTAAATAGGACAGGATTTAAAAACAAAAATACCAAATAAAAAATAGTATTAAAAGTTAAAAAACGTTACTTTCGATTATAGGCTGATTATGTTTATAACACGTATTTTCCTTAAAAACAACTGCATCAAATTCAAAAAACTAGGAAGTGTTGAAAAGAGAATTCGATGATCTTTAAAATGAGGTATCAGTCGACCCCCTTTCCCATTTAAGAATTTAGGAGTAAAGCTCACCCCCCCCTAGGGGGTGGAAGTAACAGGGTTAAAAATAAGCGCAAAATGTGTCCCCCTCGAAATAAAAATCGACGGGTCCGAGCAATTTTTTTCTAATAACCATAGATATGAGAAATCGGCCTTGTTTCGTTTTTATTGGCCCATCCTGTATATAAAACCATATCCAAATTATAAATGACTAAGGAATTAAAATACGTAACTAAAATAACATTTTTTTCTAATTTTGCATAGCATTTCAATCATATTGGGACATTATTATGTTTTTTTCGAGCATTATTTTTGCATTAATTAGACATTTAAAAACCGACAAAGTTTTCTTCTCATTTTAATTTATTAAGCCTTAGCAAATTATAACTTTTTATTTTATCGTGGGAAGACTGAAATGCTCTGTTTTCCTTTTAAAAGCGTCAAACAGAATTATAAATATTTGGATAATAACACAATTTTGTCATAAAGCGGATTAAAACTTTTCGTTTATTTTGTGGATTACCAGAGAGAGGTTTTTTAAATAAAATGTTTATTGCAGTATGATATCATAGGGAAAAAAATAAAAAAAAGACATGATAAGTTAGCTCATAACTGTAATCGCTTAAGCTACATTTTATATTTTTAAAATAAGAAAAAAGTATATAATGAAAATTCTACATAAAGTTACCAACGCGTTTTGCAGAAAAAAAATAATAAAAACCTTTACTTTTCTTAAGGGACAATGATGATAAGATGGCGAAGCCCTAAAAAAAGATATAATAGTAATTTACGTAACAAGTTTCGAAAGTGATATTTTACGGGATGAGTAGGAAGTTTTCAAAAATCCTGCCAATCCCGTAAAATCACTTTTGGATCATGTTACGTACAATATTTTTTCTGCGGGCGTTTATTATATTAAAAAGAATCTGGATGGATACATTACTTATATACTTTTTATTATAAATTACAGATAACATAACAATTGCTCTCATAAATACATTACTTAAGAATATTAATTATAACAATTACTAATATTAATATTATTAGGAATATTAACAGAAGTGGTAATATTGAAATTACTATTAAACATATTAGTATCTGTACTAGTTTTCAAAATATTCATTTGGTTACGACCTTTATCAATCTATGATGCTGTGTTAATTTTGTTTCTCAAAGCATTTTCTACGCATTCCTCTGCTACACTGGTTGATCTCCAGCCTCCGGGTCTCTTCAAATTGGTTATACTACCACCACCATCAGCTCATAAAGTAGCTGAGCTTCTTGCAAACAGTGCCCAGTATATATAGGTTGTGTTGTACATATTCCTTTTTTGTATTTGCTGGACGTAATGACAAATATTTTTTGTATAAAGAAATATTATTTTCTTTATAGAATTGGAAAATTTAATTACTAGCATATTTATTCTATCTTCTATATCATCCAAACTTATTTTACAAAACTATTCACGACGACAAGCACCTGCTAAACCAATGATTAATGCAATCTAAAATATGCATAAAAATTAATTAAAACGAACAAGAAAAATTACATTTAATTATATTACCTTTGTTACTAGGTAGATATCATTTCCAGCTTCTGATAAGAATTTATTTACTTCTTTTTTATTTAATGATTTTTTGGTTTGTGGCCAACGAATTTTCTTTTAAGGAAAGCAATAACTTTGGGATAGCGGCCTATATCTATATTATTTTTAATGTTAATTGTGGACCTAGGCATTTAGTAGTTGCTCCAGAGGCTTAAATGCTTTAAGATTTTAGATGTTTCCATTAAACATATTAATAAAGAATGACCTATTCAATTAAAGTATGCATTTTTTATTATTGCTCCATTTTGACAATAATTCTTAAGTAGCCGTTTTAGAAGCTTTACTAATCTCATATGAAATCAATTTGGCTTCACTTTCACTATTGATTTCCATTTTTCGAAATGGAAAAGCGATAACACTCTCGAATCTGAATGATAAGCGCTGTCATTCATAATAAAAATACAAGTGTATATTGTTGCCAAGGTCGCCTACATAGACACCAAAACTTGTTTCGAAAGTTAAAAAATCATCCCAAAAGTGAAAAAAAAATCGTTTCGAAAATAGTTGCTTTCGGTACGATTTGTATAAAGTGGAACTTTTGATTTAATAAATTATACTAAAAGTTTTGTCTTCGGTAAGGCAGCAGAAAAACAATTTATTGGAAATTCAAACAATTATTTAATGCAATAGTTTTTTTGTTAGTTATTAAGTTTTTTATTTATTTACGACTAATGTTTACTTGTTTTGTTGCTATTAAAAATATTACATTGTTTGTGTAGTTGTTCCATTATACTATAGTGGTGAAATTATTGCATGGAAAACGAGCTAAAAGCGAATATTATAAACCAAGAAAGTAATAATAAAACGCATTGTACAATCAGATAACAAAAAATGTCAGTACGGTAATTTTTAAAGAGTTCACCTACTTGTTACTATCGTCATTACAATACAACGTTCTAATCTTTACTGCCCCTTGCGAAGAGTTCCGTTGTTGTGAAACAAAGATTTAGTCCCAAGTAAAACGAAAGAATGGTTACAATATAGAATATCAAAAATAAGCAAAATTAATTGCTTTCGGGTCTTTACTTTGAATTTATAAATTTGTCTTTGGCGTTGGGCTCACGTGGCGTCGGTGTTGAAGTCTGCAATGGCCTTAATAGTGAATATTTTTAAACCGAAGGTGGAGTAGGAATGATAATTTTATTGCAACCTTTAATTTTACGTTGTCAAATTTCTTTTGTAAAGTGGATTTTGACAAATGTATTAACAAGAATTGCCCAGACATGTTGAAAATAGTATTGGGCCTGTATTGTTAAATAAATATTACATAAATAAGGTTAGGGCCAATGACAAGTTTATAAATTTGCCTTAAAGACCCTTTGCAATGGTTGTTAGAATGGAAAAAAATTAAAGTAAAAATATTTTACTAAACTTTAAGCTCAATTTAATGATCGTGAAGTTCTACAATTTCTTATACTAAGAACATATTTATCTATAACATTACTTTTGTCCAACTTCTGATTATCTTATGAAGTATCTTTTTAGCGGAGATAGCGGAATAGACGGTCAAAATTCACTACTTTTACCTTCGACTGTGGACTTTTCTAAATTTCGGTTTACTATTTTATTGGGGCCCTTTTATTATCTTTTAATTTTTTAGTGTACTCTCCTTGGTATAAATTGAATTGTATAATCATAACTTTTTCCACCATAAATCCCTCATGGTTCGTAAAACTTCATACGGTCACTTTCTTTTTGAAGCTTCTTACAAGCCTCTGCTTCGTTTAATACATAAGTTGTCAACTGGAAATCACAATTTCGCTATAAAAATATCTTATCCAGCTGTTTTTCTAATTGTTTTAGGAATTGTGAAGCAATGTGCAGATAAAAACGGCCTTTCTTCAGTAACTTTTTGGTTTATTTAGTTAAATTTTTAAGTAATTATTAGTACTTTGGTTTAATATCCTGACTGTTTTGTCCAACTTAGGATAACGGTGCGTAGTGTTTGTTTTATGGATACCTACAGAGGCTACAAGGGTTTTTAATTAGTGTGTGTTTTTAATAATATACGTACTTCTTATCGACACTTCTGGGCATTTAATGAAATAAGAGATTTATTGCTTTTAACAGATAGTGATTTCCGAATAGACTTACTTAAAAAAGTTTTACTATGTACATGGTAATTCTTTTAGAAACTACAAGAATCCTTACATGCTCTCTAAGAATATTTATACCTTTGAAATTGTCTACACCATTATGCAAAGTTGCAATACTTTTGTTTTTTACTTTAAATCTAAAAAGTGCTTATTGGTGAGTAAAAAACCATTCGAAGGATAGAGAAAAATTAGCCGTGTCGACTTAAACCGTATTGTAGTGATTATCCGGTCAAAATAGACATTCACTCTTGCAGAAATTCCCAAGAAGCTGAACATTTACATGAACGTTAATAATGTCATTATAATAAAATTGTAAGAAGTCCCCATCGATCCCATGTGTGCAAAAATTTTACTCGAGGTCAAAGATTGCGAAAATTAGTTTTTTGGATTTTTTGACAAAACGGTTGGGTTAATGATAAAAAAAGCTTAAACAAAAATTTGTTGATCTTTTAATTGTCTACAAAAATTGTTTTCACACTTTTATTACCTTAAATTTACCATTTCTGAGAAAAAGCGATTCCAAAATTTACGTTTTATTTTTTAAGTTTATTTCCTATACTATGCACAAGTTTCCACGCCACCTGTGAGGTAGTAGTGGGTAGACGCGTTTTTAAACTTAGTTTTCCCGGTAGGCCTACTACTTGGTTTATTTTATTAAATCCTAGTAGAATAAAAGGTCTTTTAACATAATATCTATAATACCCATTATATAAAGCGTATTAATACCGTCTAATGAATTAACATTTATATCAACATTGTCTGCAACATATTGAATAAACGTGCCACTTTCTGGTGATAAGATATGATGTGGACGATGAAAAACTGTTGCCGCCTTGTATATCATAGTTTTATTATAAAATGCGCACATACCAAAGTACAAAAAAAATTGTATGAGATGTTTTGGGGCAAATCGTTGATAAAAATGCGAGGCCCAATTGTAGCTTGGACTTAAAAGATCGAGGACAAACAGCAGTCATGATGCTATGGCTAATGTTTGTACATACTAATTTTAAATGTTCTAAACTGAACCGTTTTTTTTTTTAATTATTTGTTTTAAATAATAAGTCAGTGACTCTGGAATATGACCATTTATATTTTTAAACATACGGTGGGAGGTATTGAAAATTATCAATGACTATCGATTGAGTATCTTTCCGAATGATTGCTGCCGCAGCTTTCAGGATCTTAAATCGCCCTTCTTTGCCATTAGATTTTTTTCACTCAAAAATTGATGACTTTATCACCATAATTTAATTATAATCGGAGTTTAATAGTCCTGTTATCTATATTAGAATTTTTAAAAACATTTTTTTTATTCTTCCAATGTAAACTGTCATCGGTGTTTTCGATATTAAGAAATTTTGGCGTAGACTTTGTAAAGTTCCTACACTTTAATTTAAAGAAAGCCGGCACAATTAACATTTGTATGTTTTATTGACATGCACCATGATATTTTAAATCAATCTTAAAGTAAAAAAAAATGCAAAGAAGAGAGATTTAAGATCCTGAAAGATGCGGCAGCAATCATACAGAAAGATAGTCAGTTGGTAGTCATCAATAATTCTCATTACCCCCCACCAGGTCGTTTGTTTGAAGTATAAATGGTCATATTTCAGAATCACTTACTTATTTTTTGAAACAAATAGATTTTAAAAATAAACGGTTTAATTGGGAACATTCAAAATTAGTATGCACAAACGTTAGTCATAGCATTATAACTACTGTTCGCCCTCGGTCTTTTAAGTCCAAACTAAAATTGAGTCTCGCAGTTTTTGATCATTGACGATTTGCCTCAAAACGTCTCATACAATTTTTTTCGTCCTTTGATATATGCGAATCTTATAATGAAACTATAATGTACGAGGCAGCAACAGTTTCTTATCGTTCATATCATATCTTATTGCCAGAAAGTGGCACGAATATTCAATATGTTGCAGACAATGCTTATATAAATGTAAATACATTAGACGGCAATATTGCGCTTCACATAATGGGTATTATAGATATTGAATTAGAAGACCTAGGATTTAATAAAATGGGCCATGAAGTAGGCCTACTTGGAAAACCATTTTAAAAAAACGCGTAAAGTACACTACCTCACAGGTGGTGTGGAAACGTGTGCACAGTATAAGAAATAAAACTTAAGTAAATTTTAAAATCGTCTTCTCAAAAGTGGTTAATTTTAGGTAAAAAACTGTAAGGGTATTTTTTGTAGATAAATATATGATCTACAATTTTTGTTTAAACTATTTTTATCAATAAAATAATCACTTCGTCAAAAAATCTAAAAAAATTATTTTCGGAAACTTTGATCTTGTATAAAAATTTTTGCACATATGGGATCAATGGGGACTTTTGACAATTTTATTATAATGGTATCCCTAACGTTTATGTAAATTTTCAGCTCCTTGGGTACCCCTAATTTTCGGGCTAACTTACCGGATAATAATTTAATGTTATGCCATTTGGCTTACGCATACCCCTACCCCCTACTACTTTTAAACGTTACATGAAACTAACATTATGGTAAGCTAATTTAAAAAACTTAGCTAGTATACCTAGATGGATAATCATTTATAGAAAAACATTTACAAATATCAAAAACGCTTTTTAAAAGCTAAGAACTGGCTAGCTTAAAATTAGTCCATAGAAATGTCAATTATTTTCGAACAAAGTAAAATACTTGGGGCTTGTAAACACGAAAGATGGAGTAAAAAATTATTCATAAAAGACCAGATAAGAAGGTTTCTGAGACTGTATACTTCAATTTTGATGATATTGCTAGGCCACTACATCAGAGATTCTGATTTAAAAAAAAAACTTTTAGAACGAGCAATGTTTCCACAATACTTTTTTTGTATTGGTTTGTTTTTCTTGTCTATGTGTATTGCCTCCTTAAAAAGCTTTAACATACTGGTTTTTAGTTCTACAAAAAACAATACGACGTTTATTGGAAAATAACAAAAAAGACCCAAAGGCTAAAACCGCATCGCAAGCAAAACAAAGTCAACACAAGATGTAATTTTTTTTTTCATTTATTTGGGACACACTTTATCTGCGCATAGGTATTTTTCTTACGTTTTTGATTAAAAGAAACCTCTGTTGTATATTTACTACACTTATTTATATAAAATTTTATTTCATACATTCAGTATTTTTATGAAAAAAGTGTATATTACCATATGTCGAAAAAGTCTTCTTTCCAATTTTTTTTTTTTTTTTTGAAGTTATCGGGAAATCGAAATGTTTTTATTTTTTAAGTTATAATGTTGAGTGCTGATTAATTTTAACCACTGACCTACATATGGACCGGTAAAGTGTATCAGATGCGCGGTTCAAAAGTTAGATTTTATGGGCGAAAGAATGAATCCGTACGCTGTGGCGGTAGTCATCGCTTAGGGTCTTAAATTATGTTCCGTACTTTGTCAATTTGATGCCATTTGCTAATTGCTAATAAATGAAACTTGGTTGTGGCTGTGTGCACGTAAGAATTTAGGGAATGAAGAGACTTTGTATTTCGTGCAAATTTTCATTAAAAAATCCTAGCAGAGCGCTTTCGGTAAAACCATCACCAGTGCTATCTACAAGCAAGAAATGAACTTTAAAAGTAAAGTTTAAAAAATTTGTTAGAATATTTTAAGGAAAATTTCCAAAACTGTATTTTAATGAATTTTTTTAAATTTTAAATTTATTTTACGTGAAATTAAACATTAAAGAAAGTAAATCAATATGAAGTGATGAATTTAGTAGACTAGTATGGAAAAGAATAAGCAAAAGAAAAGTTCAAAACTTACTCGTCGTCAAGCAGGAGCCGCAGCTAATTTAAGCCAACAAAACATGTAGAGGGCTTCAGTAAAATATCACATTAATACACAAATTAAAATAAAAGTCAAACAACATTAATATTTGTTACATTTTCCCTTATTAAAGGGTGTAATTTAAAAAACTATACCATTTTGTGGAAAGACGAACATGTGATTATGTTAGGTTAAGGAACCAGTTGTACTGACGTATAAAAAAGGATAGACAAACATTTTCAAGGGTATAGAAAAGGATGTACTACTCCGAGGTTATTTGGAGTGTTACAGTTGGAGTTAGAGAAATGAAATCAAAATACAATCTTAAACAATGGATATTTGTTTTAACTTTAATATAATTAAGAAAAACTTTGCTCCTAAATAGGACCATAATTTGTAGTAAATTATGACAAATATGAAAAACTTTTTTGAAAAAAGGGGGGCGTCTTCAAGTAATCAAATTGAAATATTTTATTTTTAAACTTTTAATATAACTAAGAAATTCCTACTTTTAAACAGGAACGTAAATTATAGTGAACCATGAAAAATTTGAAAAATTTTTTGTTTGAAAAAACATTACAAAGTGAAAATAATCACTTGTCAAAAAATCTAAAAAAAATTATTTTCAAACTTTGATCTTGTATAAAATTTTTGCACATATGGGATCAATGGAGACTTTTGACAATTTTATTATAATGGTATCCCTAAGTTTTGTAAATTTTCTGCTCTTTGGGTACCCCTAATTTTCGGGCTAACTTACCGGATAATAATTTAATGTTATGCCATTTGGCTTACGCATACCCCTACCCCTACACTTTTAAACGTTACATGAAATAACATTATGGTAAACTAATTTTAAAAAAAATTGCTAGTATACCTAGATGGATAATCATTTATAGAAAAACATTTTCAAATATAAAAAAAGTTTTTTAAAAGCTAAAACTGGCTAGCTTAAAATTAGTCCATAGAAATGTCAATTATTTTCGAACAAAGTAAAATACTTGGGGCTTGTAAACACGAAAGAGGGAAAAAAAAAAATTATTCATAAAAGAAGATAAGAAGGTTTCGAGATGTATACTTTAATTTTGATGATATTGCAGGCCACTACATCAGAGATTCGGTTTTAAAAAAAAAAACTTTTAGAACGAGCAATGTTTCCACAATACTTTTTTGTATTGGTTTTTTTTCTTGTCTTTGTGTATTGCCTCCTTAAAAAGCTTTAACATACTGATTTTTAGTTCTAAAAAAAACAATACGACGTTTATTGGAAAATAAAAAAAGCCCCAAAGGCTAAAACCGCATCGCAACAAAACAAAGTCAACACAAGAGAATTTTTTTTTTTCATTTATTTGGGACCCCTTTATCTGCGCATAGGTATTTTTCTTTCGTTTTTGATTAAAAGAAACCTCTGTTGTATATTTACTACACTTATTTATATAAAATTTTATTTCATACATTCAGTATTTTTATGAAAAAGTGTATATTCCCATATGTCGAAAAGTCTTCTTTACAATTTTTTTTTTTTTTTTTGAAGTTATGGGGAAAATGAAATGTTTTTTTTTTTTAAGTTATAATGTATGAGTGCTGTTTAAATTTTTAACCACTGACCTACATATGGACCGGAAAAGTGTATCAGATGCGCGGTTCAAAAGTTAGATTTTATGGGCGAAAGAATGAACCGTACGCTGTGGCGGTAGTCATCGCTTAGGGTCTTAAATTATGTTCCGTACTTTGTCAATTTGATGCCATTTGCTAATTGCTAATAAATGAAACTTGGTTGTGGCTTTGCACGTAAGAATTTAGGGAATGAAGAGACTTTGTTTTTTAAAATTTTCATTAAAAACCTGCAGGCGCTTTCGGTAAAACCATAAGTGCTATGTACAAAAAAAATGAACTTTAAAAGTAAATTTAAAAAAATTTTTAAAATTTTTTAAAGGGAAAAATTTTCCCAAAAAAAATGTATTTTAATGAATTTTTTTAAATTTTAATTTATTTTACGTGAAATTAAACATTAAAGAAAGTAAATCAATATAAAGGGATAAATTTAGTAGACTAGTATGGAATAGAATAAGCAAAAGAAAAGTTCAAAACTTACTCGTCGTCAAGCAGGAGCCGCAGCAAATTTAAGCCAACAAAACATGTAAAGGGCTTCAGTAAAATATCACATTAAAACACAAATTAAAATAAAAGTCAAACAACATTAATATTTGTTACATTTTCCCTTATTAAAGGGTGTAATTTAAAAAACTATACCATTTTGTGGAAAGACGAACATGTGATTATGTTAGGTTAAGGAACCAGTTGTACTGACGTATAAAAAAGGATAGACAACCAGTTTCAAGGGTATAGAAAAGGATGTACTACTCCGAGGTTATTTGGAGTGTGGTTGTTAGGAACTGTAAATTTATTATGTTTAAAGGCTGTGTTAGAGAAATGAAATCAAAATTCAATCTTAAACAATGGATATTTGTTTTAACTTTAATATAATTAAGAAAAACTTTGCTCCTGAATAGGACCGTAATTTGTAGTAAATTATGACAAATGTGAAAAACTTTTTTGAAAAAAAGGGGGCGCCTTCAAGTAATCAAATTGAAATATTTTATTTTTAAACTTTTAATATAACTAAGAAATTCCTACTTTTAAACAGGAACGTAAATTATAGTGAACCATGAAAAATTTGAAAAATTTTTTGTTTGAAAAAACATTACAAAGTGAAAATTGGAAAAATTAAAAAAATTTAAAAAGAAAAAATTAAAAAAGAAAATATATATTTTTTTTATTTCTAAAGGTCCCAACTCCTTCTCCTGACATTCCCAGGGGTCTGCCAAAGAAGCTCACGAGGTTAGAAAAATTGTAAAGTAGATGTTAGTGGAGTTAGAAAGGAAGCGGTTGCATTGTTTGATAGGGGGTTATTATGGTTATAGGACATAGCGGAGAAGTAGTGTGAGGTTCTTTGAGACCCCCAGGAATTGAGGCAGGCAGAGTGCAGCAGACAAATGAAAAATGCTCCTAAATTAATTAACTGTTATGTTTTGGTCAAAAAGATTGTTTTAAATTAATTGAATGGCTTTTTGAATTGTTGAAAGGAATA
Source organism: Listronotus oregonensis (assembly GCA_019359885.1). Classification (NCBI taxonomy): domain Eukaryota; kingdom Metazoa; phylum Arthropoda; class Insecta; order Coleoptera; family Curculionidae; genus Listronotus; species Listronotus oregonensis. Next base: position 16,528 of record JAHBCN010011594.1, read on the forward strand.
TGCAAATCATGTAATAAACAAAAAAGAAGGAAGTTGGATCACCCAAAAATGGGGTCAAACAATTTAAGTTTTGGCTGTATATTTTGGTGTTCTGGTGTAATATTTTATTTTGTATATCCTGTGAAACATACCAGAACTGTATTTAGTTATTTCATACCAATTTAACATTAAAAAAAATAGTTTTAAAACCATTACTTATGTTAAATAAATGTACTCCTATAAAGTCTTAAGTTTTAATTTCCGTGTTTAGGTCAGAAATATTAATGTTCCGCATAGCTCTTTCCAAGAAAAAACTTTGCATAGGACTGTTAATAATTCACGAGGTTTATTCTGTCATATATAAGAACTTAAAAAAAACTTATAATAATTCGGACCTTACTAAAATCTGTTCATTTTCGTTTGAAAATGACATCTAAATAAAATATTTATTACACTGGTTTAAAAAACCACGGTTACTGGTTTTTTAAACCAGTTAAAACACACTGGTTTGATTAGGTGTTGTTCTCAAACGAAAATGAACATATTTTCCATTGTCAGCTTCTTAAATTTCTTATGTTTTTTTAAATGTTAGAGGTATGGAAACCATGCATTTTTATACTGGTTTACAAGTGATGCGTTGTATTTAATAATAATAAAAAATGTAGAACACTGAACATGACTCTTGTGGCTTATCTACGACTTAACTTTTTGTTTCATCAATACGTATTTTTGTAACACAATCATAATTGAAAAAAATCGAAGCTGCAACTAAAAAATGCTGGGAACCATCTTGTATTCGATATTAAAGAAGGGTTATAATTAAGACTACCACGTTTAAAAATATCGGCGGGATTCCTATATTTTTAAAACTAATATTATACCAGTACATTTACGGACGCCTTTGGTGAACCGATTTCGTTTTTATTTACACCAATCCATGCTCTCCTCAAAACACTGTAAACTTTTAAAATTGGGGAAAAAAATAATAAACTTAAAACCATCAAAAATTTATATTATAATCAAGAACAACTATGAAAAACGTAATAAAGCCATTTCCAAATAGTTTAAAACATGCGGTAAAATAAATTAGTTTTGGTGAATGTCGACTTTAAATTTCCATTTTACCTTTGAATGCTGAAGTTTAACAAAAGCGAGAAATAAGTTTTATAATTTTATTTAAATTTTATGTGGTTTGGTTTTGCAACGTTAGGAAATAAATTAATTTGAAACTCCACAATGCAGTTTTATTATACCCAGAATACAGTACTAAAAAGTATTGTAAAAGCATTGTTCTTTGTTTGTCTTTGCTGTTTTACCATTTTATTATTTTAAGATAATAAAAAGCCATTAAAAAACCATATATCTGTTAAAACTTTTGGTCATGAGAATACGAAAATATTCATGAAGTAACCACTAAATATTTATGGTATCTCAGACTAAACTGAAAATAACAATCTTGATATTTCAGACTAAGACAAATAATACGGGTAATTCTGTTAAAAAATACTTTAAACCTAGAAATAATTTTAAGTACATGAATCGAGATGAAACCTTTTGCATTCTCTTTAGAAACAGATCAACTACAAAGTGTCGAAAAGGGATATTGGATACTACAAAAGGGGGTGTTTTTTACCCCATTTTTTTACACGCTACACCCCTAAAAAATAAATTTCGCAAAAAAAAAAAAGTTTTTTCCCATTTTTAATGATACATATAGGTTTTTGGGCCACTGCATTCAAATATAATATCAGAAATTATATTTGAGAGCTAAGAAGGTTTCAATTTACTCCTTTTTTACCTTCTACACCCTCAAAACATACATTTCGCTAAAAAAATTTTTTCCCGTTTTTAATGGTACATATAGGTTTTTTGGGTCATTAAATGGAAATATGATATTAAAAATTACATTTGAAAGCTTAAAAGGGCTAACTACACCCTCTTTTTATACTCCAAAAAAAACTTCTCGTACAATCTGAATCTGATATTTTTTTTATTATGCAATACTGCCGCAAAAAAAAATAAACGCAAAAGCACAAAAAAAAAATAAAATAGCCTTAAAGTTCATAAAAAAGAGGAATTTTAAGACCTGTAAGACATAAAAAGGTATCATTTTTAAGAAATTCGTACTTAAAAAAATGTTGAAGCCACATTTTAATATATCTCAAAGAAATAAAAACAAATTCGTATTTTACGGAAAATTTAATTCAAGCCCTTAATTATCGTTTCTGACTTGAGACTTGAATTTAACGACCTTGTATTTATATACCTACTAATAAACCTACATCATCCCTTCAAATTCAAAAAAAAGTATTTTTATAAAAAATAATGTCTATAGGGTAGCAGAAGTTAAAATAGGGGTAAACTAACCAATACTCACCAAAATTAACCCCTCCTATTATTATTCCTGGTATTAGATTTGAATTCAGTTGCCCAAAAAAACCTATGTATCTACCATTAAAAAGAGGGGAAAAACTTTTTTTAACGAAATGTATGTTTGAGGGGTGTAGAGTGTAAATTTAACACTTATTAGACCTTGTAATGTAATTTCTGATATTATATTTAAATTCAAAACCTATATGTACCATTAAAAACGGGACGGACGGCGAAATGTATTTTTTAGGGGTAAATAAGTGTGAATGTAGCCCTTCTTAGCCCTCATATGTAATTTCTGATAATATATTTAAATTCAGTGGTCCAAAAAACCTATATGTAGTATTAGAAATGAGAAAAAAACTTTTTTTAGCTAAAAGTATTTTTAAGTAGTGTAGGGTGTAAAAAAAGGTGTATTAAGCCCTTCTAAGCCCTTATTTCATTATCATATTTGAATTTAACAACTTAAAATACCTGTATCTACCAGTAAAAACAAAGAAAAACTGTTTTTAGCAAAAAGTATTTTTTAGGGGAGTAGGGTGAAAAAAAAGGGTGTAGGTACTAAAATTTCAGCTCTAGTATCGGACGTGGCACTGTAGAAAAAATTATGAGTTAGAATATTTATTGTCGATATGAATAGAGGTTACACATTTAATATTTGTAATGTCTTCATCATTTTCTTCGTCTTTGGACTAACCGCTTTTTATAGTTATTGTACAACAACATACAGAAAATGATCTTGTAATTTGCATTTTCCACATAAGGTATTTTAGCTGAACAGACCTTTAAAGTTAAATGCCAGTTTTTATTAAATCTAAGGAATTTTCGGGTACCTATTATTTTCATTTCTTCTATTATCCTAGTTACTGGCCCTTTAGAGTTTTTTTTTTCTAGATTAGCTATTTCGTTTGCTTCACAAACTCTGATTATATCTTTTAAATTTGCAGTATTAGGAAGTAATCTACATTTTTTCTTAGTGCTGGATCAAAGTAGGATTTAATAATATAATCTGTTAAACACTTATCATATTAACGAACACCTGGATTTGATAATTGAAAAAACATCATTTTTTGTTCATTAAATATTATAAAATATGTTTTATTTTATTGTTTTCTGGCCATAAATTAACTTTTTGCATTAATGGCAGTGGTTTGCGTAGTAGATGAATTTATAATTGGGTTAAACGTAAGACACTTTTCGAATTTATCCTTGCAAATTAAATATTTTCAGCTAATTTTCCTGTAAATTGAATACTACTAGATATTTCCTAATGTTACCCAGTATACATATAAGATTTTGTCAGAAAAACTAATAAGTCTACTCTTTTGTTGAAATATTTTATAAATATGAGTAATAGATAAAATTTCTGGCTTAAATATAAAATAACGGCTCTCTACTGCTGTTATACAACTAAGTGTTTTGTTATACGTGGTTGTTAAATTAATAAAGCCCGTAATTTTATTATTTTAATATAAAATGTAGTGCCATAGTATACATAAACTTTAATTTTATTACTTATATAAGAGTGTCTTTTTGCACACTTTAACATTTAAACAAAGTATTAAAGTACATTTTTACTCGGCATAAAAATAAGATAAAAATATTTTACTTTTATATTTTTATCCAGTTTATGTGAAACCGGGGATAACTTACTTTTTTATTTTAGACATTATATGTCGGGCGCTGACGTTACCTTTCAAGTGAATGGTCCTAAAAAGGAAGAAAAAAAAGTGAAAAATGTTCTGAACAAGTGGACTGACCGAGGCTACGTTGGCAATATTACGGTGGCAGAAAAAGACAACTCGATAAAAACTCCACTTTCAATTCAGGTAAGTTTTGCTAAAATTCTTTCAACACGAACATCTATGTCTATATTTAAAAGATATCATATAGCCCAGTCTGTAGGCAATTTTCATTACTTTAATTTGTTAAAAGGTATAAGAAGTTGTAGAGGGTGATTACCTAAATATGGTTATATAGTTTTAGACTTGAAAAAGTGTCTAGGGGTGGGGGTAGAGGGATAAAAATGCTAATGTTGTTTTTCGCTTCTGCAAGCGCCATTGTTAATTTTAGAGGGGCATGTTGAAAATGTTTTTTTTAGGTATTTAAAAAACTTATAATTTAAGCCCGGCTAAAATTGATTGGTTGCAAAAAATTTGTTTTTTAATTCTGAATTAAATGGGAGGTTCTAAAGCATGATCGGATAATTTGTTGCTAAGATAATTGAGTTTTACTGATTTAAAAACCCCAATCTATTGGGCTACATCTTTTTTGTTTATAAGTATTTAAGGTCTTACAAACTGTCTTTTGCTTTTTTGAGACTTATATTTTACTAATTTGGATCAATGTAAAAAAATAATATTCAGTTCTTTGTTTTGGACCTTGAAAAAAAGGTACTTTTTGTTAATAAACAATTGGAGCTGGAGCCGCCCCCTGCTTTAGTCAAAATTTTTTAACTTAGAAATATAAAAAGTTGACTTTAGACAAATATTTAAAAAAAAGTCTTTATGACCAGTAAAAACCGAGTTGGCAATTTTTTTTAAAGTAATATCTTAGTTGTTGATAATAATTAAGAATTTATTTGGACGGCATTTGATGGTATAATACATGAACTTGATATAACGCATAATAAAAAGTTGTAATATTTGTTTATTTTTGCTAAAAGATGTGTTTAAAAAGACTGATATTTTCGTTCGCGCGAGAGAGGTAGTGATGGGGATAGAAGCTCTCGGACTGACATGCCGAGTCAAAAACTTAAATCAAGAGTTCAAATCTGCAGAGCGCCATATCTCTGCGAATTTGTATCGAATCAAGATTTTTTTGAAATTTGAGGTAGCGCAAAATCCATGCGTCTTTGCTCATTTTCAATCGTAATATTAAAGGAAATTTAGAAATCGAAAATCAAAGGCTACGAGTTCGTGATCTTCTTGACGAGATTAATGTTGATGAATCCTTCAATGAAAATGGTATTGACGAGAGATCAATTAATATATCTGAAACTGGAACTAAAGTTTCACGTGTTAATAAAATTATTTAAAAAAATAAATAGATTACCCAAATTTTAAAAATAATTTAATGCTGCTCTAAAAAGTTAAATTGTATAATGTTCAATCAAGGTATACGATATTAAAATTATAAAAAAAAATAATAATAATTTTTAAAAACTAAAAGCGTTATTATTTAAAAATTTTTGCGATAACCCAGATTTAAAAAAAAGCTTGATCCGATAAAAATTCGCAGATATATTGCTGCTTCGCTGATTTAAACTTTCGATTTCAGTTTTTGACCGGCATGTTAGTCCGAGAGCTTTTATCCCCACCACTACCACCTTCCCGCCGTTCGAAAGTATCAGTAACTTTAAACACATCTTTTATCGATAAAAAACAAATATTACAACTTTTTATTATGCGTCATATCAAGTTCAAGTATTAAACTATCGAAGGTCGTCCAAATTAATTCTTATTTATTATAAACGTTTGAGATATTATTAAAAAAAAAAGCTCACTCGGTTCCAGCTGGTCGTATAGACATATTTTTTTTCAATTTTTTTTAAGTTAGCTTTTGGTTTTTCTAAATTAAATTTTTTTAACGCAATTAGGGGGCGCTCCAGCTTCAATGTTCCTTAATAAAACAGTACTTTTTTTTAACACTTAAGAAAATAAATGATTAATAATTTTTTATTACCTTGATTCAAATTAGTAAAAGACAGTTTGTAAGACCTAAAATATTTATTAACAAAAAAGATATAGCCCAATAGATTAGGGCTCTAAAATCAGTAAAACTTAAATATCTTAGCAACAAATTATTTGATAATGCTTTAGAACATTCCATTTGATTCAGAATTAAAAAAACGATTTTTTTGAATAATAGAAATGGATAAAAAAGTATTTTTGCAAAAATTATCAAAATTTTAAAAAATTGCTATTTTTAACGTTTTCATTTTTTTATAGACAAATTGACGAAATCAATTTTAGCCGGGCTCAAATTGTAACTTTTTTTAATACCCAAAAAAAACATTTTAAACATAACCCTCTTAAATTTAAAATGGCGCTTGCAGAAGCGAAAAATACGTTTTAGCATTTTTAACCGTCCATACCCCACCCCTGCATACTTTTTTAAAAGTCAAAAACCATATAGTCATATTTAGGTAATCACTCTCTACAACTTGTGACACCTTTTAACCGGTTACAAATTAACGTCATAAACAGGTCTTCTTTTTACCCACAGACTGGATTCAAATCAACAAATTTTTGTTGGGTATATTTACATGTAATATATTAAATAGTTTAAGTCATGTCTGTTTTAACGGAAGTTATGCGTAAGGATATTCACAACTTTCAATAAAATTAATCTTTACTTTAAACAAAAATTGCTTATCATTTTAACTATGTAAAGTATCCTCAACTTTTATATTTTATATTTTTATTTTTATTACACCAATTTTATTTTGCTGTGTTTGAAAATCTTAAACACCAACAACAACAAAAAATATTTTTTTTCATTAAATATTTTTCTTAATTACCCTATATATGCCAAGAAATTCTATTTAAAACTGTAAGCTCCAGGACTCATCCTAGTCCGAAAAATAGCTCATTACAGTACTGGGTCTGGAAAATTTTTACCTCCCGGCTTATTTTTTAATTTATTTTTTTAAGAAAAACTACGCTGACACATACATAAAAGTTATCTAAAAATAATTAAAAAAAACTTCGCTTTTAATAACACAATATAAAATAAAATGTTGTACAGGTAGGCGCTTTTTGGATGGATTTTCAGGGTATTGGAAAAACTACAAGAGATAGAAGAAATCTAACGGCACGTTCTCAGTTCGATTATCGAAACAATTACAACGCTTCAAAAAGATCGCAGCTTACTTCATTCGCCTTAAACATACGTTACTTAAACAAACGTTTTCTACATTTTGACGATTTCAGTATACGTTTGTATCTCGCTTATAGGTAAAGATAGCAAAATATGGTAAATAGCATAATATGTAAAATTTGACGCTAAATCCAGTGGCATACCTACCTTTTTTTATTGGTTACGGCTTTAAAGATATAACCCAAAGTTGCCTTTTTTAAAGTGGCACAACCTATATATTATTTGATTATTTGCTTCCCTATAAAATTACCTATTACCTATTGATACACTTTATCAGTAGTCATTTTATCGTCGTCGTATTCACACCGCCGATTGATCGCTCCAGTAAAAGTAAAATTTTACGGGTTTAAACACTTATTTGTAAATTTTAACAACCACATTAGTGCTCAGAAAAAATCAGTGATTATAAATAAGTTACTATTTCTTTAAAAAATACAAGTATACAAACAAAAAACTGCAATTATGAGTAACAGACTCTGCAAATATTGTAACGAACCGTGAATTGAAAAAATCATGGGTTTAAGTGTAGTGGTTTTTGTGCTTTGTTTGTACAAGAAGAATGTGTAAACATTGGTGGCCAAGAGCTCGAAGCTATCCGCATTAAAGGTGTCCGATGGGTGTGCGACGAATGCCGTATACACTCCGCCAACACTACTAGAACACGTACATCATTCACGGGTGGTGCTACCCCTATTCAAAGCCCATTGGCCGGGACCAGCGATGTAATAGCTAAGCTTCATGATATTCAGGAGCAACTTACGGCCTTGATGGACTCAGTAAATTTCTGCAGCAACAAAATTTCCGATTTTGAACAAAGGTTCCTTAAACTAGAGGAACGAGTTAGAAAAATGGATACCGTAGTTGCAGATAACAAAAAACTTTCTTCTAATGTTCAACTCCTGAAAAACAGGGTTAGTGAGCTGGAGCAGCTGTCAAAATCTGCAAATATAGAAATTCAGGGTGTCCCAGAAAAAGACAATGAAAATCTGCTTGACGTGTTGGATAAAATAGGAAATTATATTAATTATAAGATTACGTCTGATAAGGTGGAGTACGTGCACAGAGTACAACTTAATAAAAACTCTAATAACAAAATAAAAAATATCATTGTTCGCTTTACTTCCCCCAAGGAAAAAAATATTTTATCGGCAGCAAAAGTTAAACGTTTACAGAAAGAAAATGGATCCCCCAGAATGAAAATCGAGGGACTCTCAGATAATCTTTATATTAACGAGCACCTTACTCTCTCAAATAAAATTCTTTACAAAGAGGTAAGAGCTGCAGCTAAAGCAAAAAACTATAAATTCTTTTGGACTAAAAATGGCTCTATATTTGTAAAAAAAAAATGATACATCTTGTGTACTGTTGATCAAAAACACTGATGCTATTAAAGATATGTAAACATCTCAAAATCAATTTAATTAATAGTAAAAAACTACCACGTCAATGAAGAGTAAGTTGCATATTTTTTTATCAAAACACCCGAGGTTTTCATTTTAAAACTATGGACTTTTATCACAACCTAATGTCTGCTAACTACGATGTTGTCTGTATCTCGAAAACATGGTTAAACAGTGGTGTGCCCTTAAGCGAGCTTTTTACAAGTGAATTTGATGTCTTTCGCCGTGATAGGGAATGTGCGGGATCAGTAAAGAAGGACGGGGGTGAAGTGCTTGTGGCTGTTAAAAGTGCATTGCAGGCAAGCTGCTGTAGTGACCTCCAGTCGGATGCGGAGGATGTTTGGATTTCTCTAAGGAACTCAAAGGGTATTAAAATGTATATTTGTTGTGTTTATCTTCCTCCCGGCGATGCGAACGCTTTTTCATCATTTATAAATAATTTATACAGCCGTGACCATATCATTTCTGGAAAGCCAGTTACAATAGTCGGTGATTTTAACCTATCAAGAGTAAATTGGATAAATGTCAAAAATGAAAATTTCTTTCAAGCCACGCATGTAGACGAGAGATCCTCCCTTTTTATTGACGCATTCTCGTACTCTGGTTTAATGCAGTTCAATAATATTAGTAATTCTAACAATAGAACACTTGATCTCGTGATATGCAATAGCTCATTAATATCTTGTGTAGATCGTTCTGATTCGGGATTGGTGGACGAAGATCGGCATCATCCATCACTAAAATTTTATATTAAAAATGTTGCAACCAAGCCACTCGTCCACGGTAACCGTTATCTTTTTAATTTTAATAAGGCAAATTATGCATGTATTAATGATGACTTGGCTGGCGTGGACTGGGAGCACATTTTTTTTGAAAAGTCACTGGAAAAAGCAGTTGCTTTATTCTACTTAGAATTAAATAAAGTAATTGAAAAACATGTACCACCATTTAAAACTAAAGGTAAATACCCTGCATATTTTTAATTGGATACAATAAGAACAATTAAAGAAAAAAATGAGCATCACAAAAAATTTAAAAGATTTAATGATAGAATCTCTTATCTTACATTCTCTCGCCTGCGCCGTCTTATAATTAATTAGAAGGGATTTTCATGACTTTGCACGAACATTGCAAAAATTCAAACAGATGCTAAAAAACTTTGAAGCTATGTGTCCAGTAAAAAATTTTATGTCTCGATACCTCAGGATCTTTACTTTGAAGGTCGCACTGCCTCCGATGGCCAGAGTGTGAGTAATCTCTTCGCAGATTTCTTTTAGAGTGTCTACATAAAAACGGATAATGACAGAGAAGCGAACGTCGGTTCCTACGGCGACGGGTCTCTTGTCACACCCGTCAGAGTCGTCGACCTTACTAAGGAATTAGATGTCCGCAAGAGTCCTGGGCCAGATGGCATTTCTCCATTATTTATAAATAAATGTATGGCAAATTTAGCTGTTCCACTGTCAATAATTTTTAATTTATCGCTAAAAACAGCAAGTTTTTCAGAAAGATGGAAACAGTCACATATTATACCTATACATAAAAGTGGAGATAGAGCCGACGTTGCTAATTATCGCCCTATTACTAAACTTTCAATCTTTGCAAAGATGCTGGAAAAAAATTGTGTATGTGGACATTTTAAAAACAGTGTCTAATATAATCATTGAAGAACAGCACGGTTTTTGCCCTAATAGGTGCCTGGAGACGAACCTCCTCTGTTTTTCTCAACATGTTTGTCAAACAATTGATAACCAGGGCCAATTGGACTGCGTTTACACTGACTTTAGCAAGGCGTTTGATAAGATCAGCCATAAACTTTTGGCGGAAAGACTTGCTGATGTGGGTGTCAGCGCAGGACTTATACAGTGGGTTTGGTCCTACATCTGTCATCGCAGACAAGTGGTTGTAGTAAACGGATTCCACTCCGAACCATTTATAGCCACCTCAGGTGTGCCACAAGGAAGCCACCTAGGACCTTTCTTTTTTATTATTTATATTAAGGAAAGCTTCTCCAAATTCCTTCAGTACGCGGATGATCTAAAAATATTTCGACAAATTACCGCAATTGAGGACTGCCACGGGCTCCAAGAGGACCTAGACAGACTTTTTGCCTACTGCGAAAATAATAGCCTTTTTCTAAACATAAAAAATGTCATTTGATAATATTTTGTATAAAAAAAAATTTAATAAATTATAAAATTACTATAAACAACCACAAATTAGAAAATGTCACTACAATCAAAGACCTTGGCGTTACTTCAGATAGCCAGTGGTCTTTTAGACCCCATTTCGAAAAAATCGTGGCTGAGGCAAATAAAATGCTGGGATTTATAAATAGAACATGCAAAGAGTTTAGAGACTCAAGTACTTTCTTAACCCTGTATTACGCCTATATGTGTAGTAAGTTGTCTTTTGCATCTGTTATATGGAACCCACATTATAACATACACTCAAAAAGAATCGAGTCTATTCAAAATAAGTTTTTGAAAATATTGTCTTTTAAATTAAGAAGACCAACTGTAAACGTTAAAAATGAATTTAAACTAATTTCCTTGGCCGATAAAAGAATTATTTCAGACGTATGTTTTATCTTTAAATTAATTAACCATACCATAGACTCCCCCTTTCTTTTGTCTTGTCTCCACCTTAAAGTCCCTCGAAGAGATCTGAACGCTCTGACCTATTCAATATACCTTTCTGTAGGACAGATTTGGGACAAAACACACCATTGATAAGAATGAAGTTTGAATTTAACACTCACTGTAAGAACATAAATGTCCTTTCAATTACCCTCAACGTATTTAAAAAACAAATTTAATCTCATTTCTTGAATTATAATTGTTAACAAGCATAGTTTATTAAATTAAATTAATCAAACACATCTTATCTGTTATTTATAATGTAAAATGTCAATATTCTGAACACATTTTTTTTGTTTTTGTAATCCTTTGTAAACCTATTTTTTTTTTCTTTTTTGTAAACTTTGCTTTTAGGAATAACTGTATACAGTGGATATTGTTTGGATCTTTAGTTCTGTTGTACCCTGAACTTGTAAATAAATAAATAAAATCTGTATTTTCAAAGATATTGATTATTAGCAAAAAATTCAAGGAAAACCTCATAAAATTTTAATTTTGCTTACTTTGTTTACAATTGAGTACTTACATTGCAATAAACCAATCAATTCTTATGCGGATTGCTTTAACAAAAAATATATATATTATTTTGAAATTAAAGCAAATTTTCGCTTCTTTATATATTCAATTTAATTAGCTAAATAGGCATTTTGATTAGTAGAATGCAAGTTGGCATAAAAACAAATGATCGCTACAATATTTTGCATAATAGTGAAGCAAGAAAATAGAATTGCCAACGCCAACTTTTCTTATTCTTTAATTTTGATTTATAAAAGTAAAATGGAGTTACAAGTACAAAACTAGAAATAAACGATAATATTAAATGTTCTATTGAGAGAAAAAAAAAATAAAATTTATATTATACCTATGATATATATATATATATATATATATATATATATATATATATATAT